>JAXDDW010000480.1:0-13707 GCA_034670385.1 Hoplostethus mediterraneus | reverse complement strand
GGGGGGTGAAAAAAAATTTTCTTTTATTCATACTCTGTACATTGACATTCTCAAAGCCAACAGTGAATGGACTAGTGAATGTGTATTTAGTCCCAGCAGTGAGAGATGAGACTGTGTGAGTTACTGGTCCATCTCCATCTGGTGCAGTGATGTGTACCTCTGTGCCAGCAAACTGGAGAGTATAGTTCACTGTGCTGTTCACCTTATTCCACTGCAGAGTGATGCTAGTCTCAGTTTGTCCTGTTGATCTGAATCCTTCTGCATTAGAAGGAACTGAGACAGAAAGTGACCAAAGTGAAGTTAGAAACTAATGGCAAGTTCTGTTACATCCCAAGTATTTGTGTCAGGCTATTTTCATTAGCGCCATTTTCTATCCCCAAACAAATTAATTTGAAGACAAACTTGAAGTAACACAAAGCAGATAATGGCTGAAGATTTCATCAGGTGACAACAAAGACTTGTGCTGTCAGTGGTATTCTTGATCTCTTGTATTTTACATTGTAATGAAAAACATGAAATGGACATCATGGATGAGACTCGGGGATTGGAAAACAACACCAACCAATTAGAATATTTCCACATTTGATAACTGCAGATGAGTGTGGGATTTTACTCTGAGAACCAGGTTTCACCATCTACTGTAAATTAACTTGTGTCAAGGTGGGGCATTTAGCTTGGAAAAGCAAGAGTTTGGCACAATATTTAACCACATCCTTAGAAACTAGTAAATGCATCATAATTTCAGATTGGTAGTGCATCTAATTGTATAACCTGCCTGGTGACTACATTTGTAATCAAGCTAAAATTTGTAATCAAGCTAAATGTCTTACCAGTGACTTCAGTAATGTTTACTCCACTGCTTCTGACATTCTCAAACACAGTGAAGGCAGTGAATGTGTATTTAGTCCCAGCAGTGAGAGATGAGACTCTGTGAGTTACTGGTCCATCTCCATCTGGTGCAGTGATGTGTACCTCTGTGCCATCAAACTGGAGAGTATAGTTCACTGTGCTGTTCACCTTATTCCACTGCAGAGTGATGCTAGTCTCAGTTTGTCCTGTTGATCTGAATCCTTCTGCATTAGAAGGAACTGAGACAGAAAGTGACCAACGTGAAGTTAGAAACTAACGTCAAGTTCCACTTGCTCACCACTTTTCCACTAACGTCACCACTTGCTCCCTTGACCCGGTCCCATCCACTCTGCTCCAATCTTCTGCACCTGAGCTTCTTCCCTTCCTGACCCACCTCATCAACACCTCTCTGGCATCTGGATGCTTTCCCGCTGCTTTCAAGACTGCCAGAGTCACCCCCCTTCTGAAGAAACCAACACTTGACCCCTCTGAGGTGAAGAACTACAGACCGGTTTCCCTTCTACCCTTCCTATCTAAAACCCTTGAACGTGCTGTCTTCAATCAACTGTCCCTGTACCTCCACCAGAACAACCTCTTGGATCCCCACCAGTCTGGGTTCAAAGTGGGTCACTCGACCGAGACTGCCCTCCTGGCAGTGACTGAGTCGCTCCATGCCGCTAGAGCGAACTCTCTCTCCTCTGTCTTGATACTCCTGGACTTGTCTGCAGTGTTTGACACGGTGAACCACCAGATCCTCCTCTCCACCCTTGAGGGGATGGGTGTCTCAGGCTCTGCACTCTCCATGTTTACATAATACCTGATGGATCGCTCCTACCAGGTGACGCTGAGAGGGTCTGTGTCAGAACCACGTAGGCTTACTACTGGGGTTCCGCAAGGCTCGGTTCTAGGTCCTCTCCTCTTTTCCCTCTACACAACATCTCTCGGTTCTGTTATCCATTCCCACGACTTTTCCTACCATTGCTATGCAGATGACACCCAGCTGATCCTGTCATTTCCCCCTTCGGACACACAAGTGGAGGCACGCATTGCTGCATGTCTGGCAGACATCTCGGAGTGGATGTCGATGCACCACCTGAAGCTCAACCTGGACAAGACTGAGCTGGTGTTCCTCCCGGGGAAGGGCTGTCCGCACCGAGACCTGGCCATCACCATCGATGATGTTGTGGTGACGTCAACTCGGACTGCGAGGAATCTGGGTGTGACCCTGGACGACCAACTGTCGTTCTCGGCAAACATCGCATCAGTGACACGCTCCTGCAGATTCCTCCTCTACAACATCAGGAGGATTCGCCCCTTCCTCACTGACAAGGCAGCGTAGGTGCTCATCCAGGCTCTTGTTATCTCCCGCATGGACTACTGCAACTCCCTCCTTGCTGGTGCCCCGGCGTCGGCCATCAGACCTCTGGAGCTTGTTCAGAAAGCTGCAGCTCGTCTGGTGTTCAACCGCCCCAAGTTCTCCCACACAACTACCCTTCTCCGTTCTCTACACTGGCTCCCTGTAGCAGCTCGCATCCAGTTCAAGACCCTGGTGCTAGCCTACAGGGCAGTGAAAGGAACTGCTCCGTCTTACCTCCAGGCTATGGTCAAGCCCTACACCCCCGCCCGACCACTTCGTTCTGCTGCCTCGAGGCGACTGGTTGCCCCGTCGCTCAGAGGGCCCTGCGGCCGATCTACACAGTCACGGCTTTTCTCTGTCCTGGCCCCGCAGTGGTGGAATGAACTCCCCACTGATGTCAGGACAGCAGAGTCACTGCCCATCTTTCGCCGCAGGCTGAAAACCCACCTCTTCAGGAGACACTACCCTGACCCTTCCTCCTAGCCAGGACTACTTGTCGGGGATTGGATTGGGATTGGAAAACAACACCACCCAATTAGAATATTTCCACATTTGATAACTGCAGATGAGTGTGGGATTTTACTCTGAGAACCAGGTTTTACCATCGAAATTGACTTTTGCCAAGATGGGTCATTTAGCTTGGAAAAGCAACAATTAGGTACAATATTTAACCACATCCTTAGAAACTAGTAAATGCATCATAGCCTGCCTGGCAACTACATTTGTAATCAAGCTAAATGTCTTACCAGTGACTTCAGTAATGTTTACTCCACTGCTTCTGACATTCTCAAACACAGTGAAGACAGTGAATGTGTATTTAGTCCCAGCAGTGAGAGATGAGACTGTGTGAGTTACTGGTCCATCTCCATCTGGTGCAGTGATGCGTACCTCTGTGCCAGCAAACTGGAGAGTATAGTTTACTGTGCTGTTCACCTTATTCCACTGCAGAGTGATGCTAGTCTCAGTTTGTCCTGTTGATCTGAATCCTTCTGCATTAGAAGGAACTGAGACAGAAAGTGACCAAAGTGAAGTTAGAAACTAACGGCAAGTTCTGTTACATCCCAAGTATTTGTGTCAGCTATTTTCATTAGCGCCATTTTCTATCCCCAAACAAATTATTTTGAAGACAAACTTGAAGTAACACAAAGCAGAAATGGCTGAAGATTTTGTCAGGTGACAACAAAGACTTGTGCTGTCAGTGGTATTCTTGATCTCTTTTATTTTACATTGTAATGAAAAACATGAAATGGACATCAAGGATGAGACTCGGGGATTGGAAAACAACACCACCCAATTAGAATATTTCCACATTTGATAACTGCAGATGAGTGTGGGATTTTACTCTGAGAACCAGGTTTTACCATCGAAATTGACTTTTGCCAAGATGGGTCATTTAGCTTGGAAAAGCAACAGTTAGGCACAATATTTAAACACAGCCTTAGAAACTAGTAAATGCATCATATTTTCAGATTGGTAGTGCATCTAATTGCATAGCCTGCCTGGCGACTACATTTGTTATCAAGCTAAATGTCTTACCAGTGACTTCAGTAATGTTTACTCCACTGCTTCTGACATTCTCAAACACAGTGAAGACAGTGAATGTGTATTTAGTCCCAGCAGTGAGAGATGAGACTGTGTGAGTTACTGGTCCATCTCCATCTGGTGCAGTGATGCGTGCCTCTGTGCCATCAAACTGGAGAGTATAGTTTACTGTGCTGTTCACCTTATTCCACTGCAGAGTGATGCTAGTCTCAGTTTGTCCTGTCGATCTGAATCCTTCTGCATTAGAAGGAACTGAGACAGAAATTGACCAAAGTGAAGTTAGAAACTAATGGCAAGTTCTGTTACATCCCAAGTATTTGTGTCGGCTATTTTCATGAGCGCCATTTTCTATCCCCACACAAATTATTTTGAAGACAAACTTGAAGTAACACAAAGCAGATAATAGCGGAAGATTTCATCAGGTGACACCAAAGACTTGTGCTGTCAGTGGTATTCTTGATCTCACATCATTGATATTCTACATTGTAATGACAAACATGAAATGGACATCATGGATGTGATTCGATGAAAGGAAAACAACACCATCCATTTAGAATATTTCCAGATTCGATAACTGCAGATAAGTGTGGGATTTTACCCTGAGAACCAGGTTTTACCATCTAAATTAACTTGTGTCAAGGTGGGGCATTTACCTTGGAAAAGCAAGAATTTGGCACAATATTTAATCACACCCTTAGAAACTAGTAAATGCATCATATTTTCAGATTGGTAGTGCATCTAATTGCATGGCCTGCCTGGCGACTACATTTGTAATCAAGATAAATGTCTTACCAGTGACTTGAGTAATGTTTACTCCACTGCTTCTGACATTCTCAAACACAGTGAAGAGAGTGAACGTGTATTTAGTCCCAGAGGTGAGAGATGAGACTGTGTGAGTTACTGGTCCATCTCCATCTGGTGCAGTGATGTGTACCTCTGTGCCATCAAACTGGAGAGTATAGTTCACTGTGCTGTTCACCTTATTCCACTGCAGAGTGATGCTAGTCTCAGTTTGTCCTGTTGATCTGAATCCTTCTGCATTGGTAACTGAAATAAACAGGACAACCAATCAGACAGACAGTAATTAAAATAATAACTGTTATTTAATTACTTGTTATTGTATTCGTTGTTTTATCTATGCCAATTCTCACTATTATCACTTAAGGTCCAATATATATAGGATATTTCCTCTGTGGTCAATTTGACTGTCCTTTGTCTTGAAGCTTGATATTTAAGTATCCATACATGATTACTGATTATAGATATAGATAATGTTGTTTTGCATTCATAACCAACCTATACTGTGCATTCATATGTTAAAATGAGCTGAATCGCTTTTGTGTCCTTTTGTCCTGTCAAGCACAAGCTTTTTGTTCCCCTTTAACATTTCATTTCAATCGTGGAATTCTGAATTGAGGATGTGCATTTTTCTTCAACCTGACCTTGGTCCTGCTAGTTGGGTTACAGAGTTGTTTTGTGCCTGTTGAGAACATTGTATTCATGCCAAGCATTCAAACAAGACCTGCAAGGTTATTTCATCATGTTGGGAATGTCATTTTAACACATTGTTTCGATGGATAACTAAATGTTTAAATCAAGAAACGAGGGTTCACACTATGTGAACCTGCGATGAGCTGAATTTTGCGAATCAGACAGAAACAGTGAAATGAAAGATGAGATGTCTTTACTGGCTGTGTGACAGATGAATGGGAGACTGAGGGAGCAATCATCATCTGACCACCCTCCCGCGACGCTGAATGATGAAGTAACACATTGCTCGGCATTGGTGGCGAAATCCGGTTGCAAGTTGCTCCAGATCCGAAAGAGCGAGGTACTCCCATCAGACCACAGCTTTTCACGGTAAAGGCCGATCCACACAAAATCATTACCTGCCAGGGCCGTGATGACCTGATTCTCTGTCAGGTTTCTCACACTGAAGAGTAAACAACACAAGCTGTCAAGGTTTGGTATAACTGGAGGTGCAAAGACAAAAAAAATGGAGAGTACACCAAGTTATTAATATTGTTTAGAAATCTCACATAGATCCTTGTGTGGTCATGTAAGTGGACAAAGCGCAAAACACATTAACCATGTAGAACTACTTTAACATTGTTGGTATTTAGCTCAAAGTCTTGTTTCAGCATGACTTAAAATGAGTGCAGCAGTAGAATAAGCTTCAATTCCTAGATCCCAGATCATCAATAGTTCAATAGAGAGGAATGCAAGGACCAGAGCCATAGCGGCCTGAAAATATTCCTGTGACCACAGAATAGACGCCTCAAGGCCACATGGCTGTGGATGGATGTGGTGGAAATTGAACCGAAGACCTTCACCACTTGACCATCTGGCCCGTGCTGTACATTGTAAATTGCTGCGATTTAATTTGAATGACATAAATCTAATACTCTTGTTTGACCGTCATTGTTTTTGATTTAAAAAGCAAAACAAAACTTGCATCACGGTCCAAGGTACAACAGTTTTCCACTTCCTAGAGTCTCGATCAGAGCATACCTCGCCAGATCTATGTGATTCTCCCTGCAGAATCTCTGAGCTTCGGTCCAGTTCTTTCGGCACTGGATCTTAACATAGCTTGCAGACCCATTCACCGTACCTGGGAATGGAAATATGGAACATGGAAATATGGTAAGAGGAAGAGGTATGATAAACAATACCATGGCTGACATCTACAGTAGGCAACACTCATTTTGCTAAGTCTTCATGAGTCATTGTAAGGAGTGGTAGGAACATCTGAACAACACCTGGGTCAGTAAGCATACTGCTGCTTCCATGTCTAGGATGCAATAACGTGAGATACAGTGGTGATGCAGGGGAGAAACAGGGTGAAATGGGGCTCAGCAGTGGGATCTCTCCTCTAGAGAGTGCGTTGAATTAGTCAGGGTAGGGAAACCACAAGGGATTTGAGATGTTTGGAAGGCGTGAATAGAAAGAGGACCTTATCGCTTTAAAAATTGGATGAGGAAGGGACTTGATATTTTTGGAAATTTGGTAAAGATGATTTATCTGTTAAAGTCACACTGAAATGGTATTTTGAGAGGATCTTGCTTCCGTAATTTCACGTATTTCTGGTTGAAACAGGATGTTGGGGTGGGACGTAACACGGGGAGGGAGCATTCAAAAGTGTAAAACTAGGGGACATCTGCTAGGGAGAGAAAGGCAGATTTATTTGGTGGAAGGGGCGGAGTGGTGGTATTATTGGATGGGATTTTTATATACACCTCCTGGTACACCATGAGGTAATTTCTAAAGATGCACTGTAAAAGTAATAGGACTTTGAAATACAAATATGAGAATGTAAACATTTTGTAATGTAATACTTTTTTGCATTTATTCTTAAATAGGTGTATATTTAGGGGTCATTTTTCATTTAATTTTGACTTTGTGTATTTGGCCCAGTCATACATTACATATTAAAGGACTCACCATTATAGCAGACAAAGGGGCGTGGGATGGTGCATTCAGTGTCTCCCCAGGTGCCGTTGTATGGGGATCCAGTAAAAAGCTCCACATAGTACTGTTGTCCATTGAAATTGTTGGGCTGAGCGACATACCAGTTTCTAAACTCTGTCTCGCCTTCGCCGTAGAAGCTGCTGTCGTTCAGGGACCATCTCCAGCTGTTTACCAAGTCATCGTACAGACCAATCCAAGCCTTGCCTGTACGAAAACACATTCACAATGAAATAGAATTGAAAAACATATAAAAGGCCCACATGGTCACAGTCTGTGTGTGTCTGTGGTGTGTGCTTGTGTTTTAATGCGATTCAGGTTTTTGCAATACATTTTTTTTTTAACTCTCTTAGGTATAAATACGTTGCCTGTGTAGTTGGATGTGGTGCTGTTAACTGCACTGAGGTCTGCTGTGTCTTCTATGGTGGCCAGGTCGGTGTACGTCTGCCTGCAGAAGCTCTGGGCCTGGGTCCAGTTCAGTGGTGTGTCCACAAAGTGGTACTGGCGAGACTGGGCGAAGGCAGCGCTCACCAGTGCTCCTATAAACAAAATTTCATTGTAATAGGAGTCAACTGCGGGCTGGGCTGTCACCCAGCTTGTGATAGACAAGATCAGTTTAAAGAACCAGTTAAACTACCAGTGAAGGCATTGGACTCCAAATTATACATCCTTCAACCTGTTTTGACAGATATCAATCAACATTGTTCTTTTTCCTTCTGGGTAATGGCGAAGTATGAGAATTAATAGATGCATCCAGTTCAAAAGTAGGCTCAAGCTCCCCCACATTTTCCCTCGCCTGTTATAATTTAAATCATTTATTTTCTGTCTGAATATGTTTATCATAATCTTCATTAAAATAAACGTCATCAAAAAACACAAACAAAAAAAACCCAAAAAACCTTATATCTTAGTTAAAAAAGAGCACCTTAGTCATCTATTAAAGACGTTTTCCACCTTGAGTCCTCTGCCCAAAAGACCTTTGTGCTTCATGCTGAGCAAGATTAAGTATTTTAAGTATCCAAACAGCCATAATAATCAAACAAGAGGCACCAACCTGTGAGCAGCGAGATGAGTAACCCATAAGTCATGCTTTTAACCTTTGAAAATATGAAATATATACAATATTAATAAATGCAGTTTAGTGGTTGCTACAGAAACACCCCTGCTATGTGCACACCTCACCTATTCTCAGTAATTTCCTTTGAACCATAAACACTTAAAATATGGCAGAAACAATGATCCTTTTCTTCTTACCTCTTGTCTCTGAGTTATTCTGTGTGCTCAATGTTGTTGACGCGAGGCAGAGAGGCGTGTTGCCAGTGTTTCAGGTTTTCACTGAAGGTTGGAGTTTAGACTTGGGCAAGAAAATACTCCCTCATCCGTGATAAAGCAGAGTCCGATGCAGGAAGTAGAAAGTACATTTTTGACATCCCTGTATATTCATTTTCTCTCTGCCATGATAGTGAAACCCAACCTACCATTTTAACTCACTCTTGTTGCTGTATGTATACGAGTGGAGTATTTTTCAAAGTTTTCAAAGAGTATTTCAAGTGTGAACACACACACTGATACAAGGGAGGAGATGGGATTTAAATGAGCGGCAGGGCTTTCAGAATTGGCCAAAATTACGTCTGATTATTCATTTTAAAAAAAACACATTGGTTGGAACCATTCAAATATCTATTTTTCCGCATTATGTCCATAAGAGGGCAAACCAATACAACGAGAGACATAACTACTGGTGTAGGTATATTTATTTCAACATGTCTTTTAAAAGATCGACAGTCCTACACATTACAAAACAAACGAAGAAAATAATGTCCTATACCGTAAAACTTCATTTAAAGACCGCAGACTGTGAAAGTAAATTATTCCAGAGTGCTAGAATTGATCATTTATCATTTTGTGACTGTTGTATTGATACTATGCTGTCCCTTGTGACAGACATGTAACAGTGTCTTGTGATGCAGGCCGAGCAAAAGCTGAATTCTCAAGACTAAAGACCGCCAGTAAAATCCAAAGATGTTTGTAAGCGTGCCTTTTCACAATTTGTAATTCGTCATGCTATGCTACTGTACACTGCCCAAACATTTTACTGTAACACACACGCCCATAATATGTTGGTTGCCACACTGGGGGAAGAATGCTGGTGGTTTCAATTATTTGTCCGACTCAGTGATCATTGCATTTAACTCATGTGCCAGCCAGGTATGTGACCACCTCAAAAGTGGAAACACCATGGAAGTGATTAGATTTTTTTTACAATTTTTTTTTAAACAAATCCAGGCACTATTCAGCCCTGGTCGTACCTTGTTGCCAAACAGGAAATTCACCTCTGAGATAGCAAAGCTCTGGCACTGCTGTTGTGGAGCCAAACTCCTCCCTCTTTCCTTGTTACCACTCCCTCTGCTCAGGCCTCTGCCACAGTTAGGTGTCTTTTTAAATACTCTTTTATGTATCATTCCAGGAGCATAAAGTTTTGTAATTTACCTTTTTGTTGTATCAACTTTACGTGACGTTTGTGTCGCGCAATCGTGATGTTTGATCTCCACCACCAAACAACAGGCTCTTGGAACAAGTTTGAGTTAAAACAATATCATAGCACATAAGATGCACCAATGGATTTGTTTTATATATTTGAGCATGAAGAAGAGAGCATGAAGAACCACAAGGCTCCATCAAGGCTCTACTTTTATTTCAGATATGAAAATAAAACATGCTCTATATTTCCTCAAACCATCACAATATTGAAGCAAAACAACAACAAAAACAAGAAAAACAACATTTCACTTTACACATCTGTAAGTAACACAGAAAAGGTGATTTTTCTAATAAAATGTATCATAATCTCATTGAGAGCTCTAATCCAGAACCATATTTCCTGGAACTACTTTCTAACATTAATACCACCCCTTCCCACAGAAGGAAAAACACAGTGAAAGAAAATTTCATGTATGATACTGTATTGATCCCTGAGAGGGGAATTCCTTTTATTGTAAGTTGTAAATACTTACACTAAACATCACACAGTAAACAAATAATTAGACACTAAAGCTGTGTACTAATATGAATACTAATGTACTAATACATACAATAATAAGTGGTTTAACTGTTAATTTCAGCAGGGTAAAAAGTCATACCTAATGCAACACTGATAGGATGGAAAAATTGAATTCATTTTATTGTACAGTAAGCTAGCTAAAATTGTAGTTTGGTTCTTCTTCAGTTCAGTGATCTGATTTCATGTTGCTGATGTAAACCACACTTCCACCTGGCTCATGTTTCAACCGATCTAACATGCAGGTTGAAGTTGAAGGATGCTGGCACATTGCGTCTAAGGAACTAGATGAACACACACACACACACACACACACACACACACACACACACACACACACACACACACACACACACACACACACACACACACACACACACACACACACACACACACACACACACACACACACACACACAAAAGTGACTTCAAACCAGTGCTGAAATTGATACAGTATGCACCTAACTATATGTGACAAACAGTAATCACTGTTACCTGGTCCAAGTGATTCCTTATTTCTGACTCTGTCAGCTGAGCCGTTGACTGCATTAGCAACGTCAATCCAAGGACATGATCTGTTGACATACATAACAATACAGATCAAAATAATGGAAGGTCAAATAATGATGAAAAAAATATTTTTTCAAAGATATTTTGCCATTTGTTCATGCAAAGTTACAGCAAGTTTCAGCTACTTTTTCAAAGCAAATAATAAATGGACAGACTTACAAGGCCCTTTTGGAGTAGAAGTTGTAGGAGGTGGAGTAGTGAGATGAATTCATATTTTGTAAGGAATTGTAAGGAAAGAAGAAAAGTCCTGTGTAAATGAATGTAATTTACAACAGTATGATGTTGAATTGAAAATAAAAATTCTGGTCCAACATAATTGAAGGTTATGATGATAATTTCATTGAAGAGGTACTCAACAAGTGTTCACATATAACAAACAGTAAGAAAACACAAAGTAAAAAATTAAACTGAAGGGCTGCTCTGTATGAAGAGAAAAGGGAAAGGTGTTCATATGTACCAAGGAGGGCATTCATTTAGAAAAAGAAAAAGATTCAAGTGAATACCTGTGAATGCAATAATGTTTACTCCACTGCTCCTGACATTCTCAAACACAGTGATGAGAGTGAATGTGTATGTAGTCCCAGCAGTGAGAGATGAGACTGTGTGAGTTACTGGTCCATCTCCATCTGGGGCAGTGATGTGTACCTCTGTGCCATCAAACTGGAGAGTATAGTTCACTGTGCTGTTCACCTTATTCCACTGCAGAGTGATGCTAGTCTCAGTTTGTCCTGTTGATCTGAATCCTTCTGCATTAGAAGGAACTGAGACAGAAAGTGACCAAAGTGAAGTTAGAAATTTAAGGCAAGTTCTGTTACATCCCAAATATATTTGTGTAGGCTATTTTCATTAGCGCCATTTTCTATCCCCAAACAAATTAATTTGAAGACAAACTCGAAGTAACACAAAGCAGATAATGGCGGAAGATTTCATCAGGTGACAGCAAAGATTTGTGCCGTCAGTGGTATTCTTGATCTCAGATCAGTGATGTCCTACATTGTAACGAAAACCATCAAATGGACATCATGGATGTGACTCGGGGATTGGAAAACAACACCACCCAATTAGAATATTTCCACATTTGATGACTGCAGATGAGTGTGGGATTTTACTCTGAGAACCAGGTTTTACCATCGAAATGAACTTGTGTCAAGATGGGTCATTTAGCTTGGAAAAGCAACAGTTAGGCACAATATTTAACCACATCCTTAGAAACTAGTAAATGCATCATAGCCTGCCTGGCAACTACATTTGTAATCAAGCTAAATGTCTTACCAGTGACTTCAGTAATGTTTACTCCACTGCTTCTGACATTCTCAAACACAGTGAAGACAGTGAATGTGTATTTAGTCTCAGCAGTGAGAGATGAGACTGTGTGAGTTACTGGTCCATCTCCATCTGGTGCAGTAATGTGTACCTCTGTGCCATCAAACTGGAGAGTATAGTTCACTGTGCTGTTCACCTTATTCCACTGCAGAGTGATGCTAGTCTCAGTTTGTCCTGTTGATCTGAATCCTTCTGCATTAGAAGGAACTGAGACATAAAAGGAACAAAACAAATGATGTGTTGTCATCTCAATCTAAAATTGACATGACAGGCTTTTTTCCACAATTAATATTTGGCTTTCCAAATGGATGAACCCAGCTGATAACTAAAAGGGATGCAATTTAACCACAGACGGGAGTTGCGAAATCAGGTGGAAACAAAGCTTTATTTTATCAATGGAAATTCTAGGGTATGATCAGCTCTGTTATTCTTGGAAATGACAGACATCAAGTTAACACTGGGGAGGTGATCAGTCATCATGAACAACCCAACACCATGAAGAGATTTTATGAAAACAAAACCTGATGAATCCAGGATTTAAAACTTCTGACCAATATTTTGCTTTATTACTTTTAAATCATACATTTTATGCACAAGGTCAAATTTCCCTTTAAGTGGAAAAGAGGACGTTAGCTACACTATCATACTCTGATCGTACCTGCCAGGTCAAGCTGTTACAGTTTTAGATCTTTAGCGCATCCAAATCTATACCTGTAGGTATGATAATACACAAAAGATCAAGCTAAGTGTCTCACCAGTGACTTCAGTAATGTTTACTCCACTGCTTCTGGCTTTCTCGGACACAGTGAAGACAGTGAATGTGTATTTAGTCCCAGCAGTGAGAGATGAGACTGTGTGAGTTACTGGTCCATCTCCATCTGGTGCAGTGATGTGTACCTCTGTGCCATCAAACTGGAGAGTATAGTTCACTGTGCTGTTCACCTTATTCCACTGCAGAGTGATGCTAGTCTCAGTTTGTCCTGTTGATCTGAATCCTTCTGCATTGGGAGGAACTGAAATAAACAGGACAACCCATCAGACAGACAGTAATTAAAATAAGAGCTGTTATTTAATTACTTGTTATTGTATCCATTGTTTTATCTATGCCAATTTTCCCTGTTATCACTTAAGGTCCAATATATATCAGATATTTCTTCTGTGGTCAATTTGAGTGACCTTGGTCTTGAAGCATGATTTTTAAGTATCCATAGATGATGACTTATTATAGATATGTAATGTTGTTTTGCATTAATAACCAACCTAGACTGTACATTCATATGTTAAAATGAGCTGGATGTCTGTCTTAAAGGATGTTGAGATTACAACAGCTTGTCAATCACTTTTGTGTCCTTTTGTCCTGTCAAGCGCAAGGTTTCTGTTCCCCTTAAACATTTCATTTCAATCGTGGAATTCTGAATTGAGGATGTGCATTTTTCTTCAACCTGACCTTGGTCCTGCTAGTTGGGTTACAGAGTTTTTTTGTGCATGTTGAGAACATTGTATTCATGCCAAGCATTCAAATGAGAGCCTGCAAAGTTATTGT
>JAXDDW010000479.1:0-13719 GCA_034670385.1 Hoplostethus mediterraneus | reverse complement strand
CCCCACACACTCACACACTATCACACACATTCTTGCACTCACTCATCCGGCAGTTACCACCCTCTCCCACCCACCCACACACCCACCCACACCCACCACACACTCACACAGACTCTCACACACATTCATGCACTCACTCACTCCCAGGCAGTTACCCACCCTCTCCCACCCACCCACACACCCACCCACACCCACCCACACACTCACTCACACACACTCACTCACTCACTCAATGTGACTTTCTAAACCAGGTGGGCTTGCCCACCAAACTTGGCACACAGCATCAGGGGAGCATGGGGAACATGCCCACCAAGTTTGGTGGGCAAGCCCACCTCCCTCATATACTCTGAACAAATCACTACAAGTTCCTAGCACAGGTGGGCTTGCCCACCAAACTTGGCACACAGCATCAGGGGGGCCTGGGGAACATGCCCACCAAGTTTGGTGGGCAAGCCCACCTCCCTCATATACTCTGAACAAATCAATACAAGTTCCTAGCACAGGTGGGCTTGCCCACCAAACTTGGCACACAGCATCAGGGGAGCATGGGGAACATGCCCACCAAGTTTGGTGGGCAAGCCCACCTCCCTCATATACTCTGAACAAATCACTACAAGTTCCTAGCACAGGTGGGCTTGCCCACCAAACTTGGCACACAGCATCAGGGGGGCCTGGGGAACACGCCCACCAAGTTTGGTGGGCCTGCCCACCTCACTTCCGGACTTAGGCCATTTTCATTTCCGGTTTTCAAACTTGGACCGATTTGCCCCAAACTCGGTACACGTGTTCAGGGGCTCGGGACTAACACGCACACCAACTCCTGATAGGACGCCCACCGGATTCCGGAAGTTATGACACTTTGAACTTTTCAAATCGCCATTGCAGTACCGAGGAAGTCCGCTAGGGGCGCCAAACTTAGTACACATGTAGAGGGGGGCCTAAGCTATCACCCAAAGCAGGTCCCAATAGGACGCCCACCTCGTAGCCCGAGTTAGGCGACTTTTAAACTTGGTCCCGAGTGGTAAATAGCCCCTTAACCTAACCCTAACCTACACCACTCCACGGGCTGGGGAGAAGCTCTTCAAGGACTTGAAAGTCGGGAGATCGTCTCACCTGGACCGAGGGGGATTTCGGCTGGCTTGAAAGATCTTCACCTCATCCTGGGATTGGGAGATCGCCTGGCCTTGAGCTGGGCTGGCTTCGCTTGGGCGGGGGGTGGGGGGATCGTCTCGCCTGGACCTGGCTTGGCTTTGCTTTTCCTGGGGGTGGGGGGGTCGCCTTGCCTGGGCTCGGTCGGGCTCCGCCTGGCCGGGGGGTGGGGGATCGTCTCGCCTTGGGCTGGTCTGGCTTGGCTTGGGTTGGGGCCGGGGGTCCATCTCGCCTTGACTTGGGTTGGCCTCACTCGACTTGGGGTTGGGGGGCCGTCTGGCCTGAGCTGGGTTGGGCCCCGTCTTGTTTTGGGGTCGGGGGGTCGTCTCGCCTTGGCCTGGGGGGGCTTCACTACGTTTGGGGTTGGGAGGTCATCTCGCCTTGGCCCAGGGTGGCTTCACTTTGCTGGGTTTTGGGGGGTCGCCTCGCCTTAACCTGGGGGGGTCTCGCCGTGGCCGGGTCTGGCTTCACCTGATTTGGGGCTGGGGGGCCGCCTTGCCTGGGCTTGGTTGGGCTTCACTTGGCTGGGGGTTGGGGGATCATCTCGCCTCGACCTGGGGGGGCTCCGCTGGGCTTGGGGTTGGGGGATCGTCTCGCCTTGGACCGGGTTTTGGCCTTTCGTCGCTGGGGGTCGGGGGGGGTCGCCTCGCCTTGGCTCAGTGGGGCTTCACTTGGTTTGGGGTTGGGGGTTCGTCTCGCCTTGACCGGGTTGGGCTGCGCTTCGCTGGGGGTTGGGGGATCGTCCCGTCTTGGCCGGGTCGGGCTTTGCCTGGCTCGGGTCGGGGGATCGTCGCGCCTGGGCTTGGTTTGGCCGTGCTTGGGTTGGGGTGGGGGGGTCGTCTCGCCTTAGCCGGGTGGGGCCGTGCTTGGCTTGGGGTAGGGGATCGTCTCACCGTAACCTGGTTGGATGTCGTGCCGACTGAAGGATCTTCACCTCACCCTAAGGTTGGGAGATGGCCTCACCTGGCCAGAGGCAGAGGAATAGCTCACCAAGGAGAGCAAGGGCCTTTCCCGTGGCTGACCGGGGTTCGAGTCCAATCCAGACCATCTTTTTTGGATCCCCTGAAAGGGTTTTTTTTGGGTCCAGGGAAGGATGGGCAGTGGAGGTCGACATGTTCAGGTTTCCATTTCTGTGGACGAGACGGGTTGAAGAGAGGAGGGACCCAGTTTTTCCTGGGGGCTTGTTTGGAACCAGGGTTGGTGAAGGGGCGGGAACATGAGATGGCGCCGCCCAGGTAGAGGCTCTTTTGGCACCATGACCGAAAGGGGCTTGCGGGACAGGGGACTGCCTAGCACGGAAGCCTACGGGGGATTGAAGGCGGGGGCATCTCCTGGGGTTGCGCGGTGTATGGAACACAGGAGGGAAGAGTGCCGGTCCGAGGAGTGAGGAGGACATTCTCAGGCCCTATTCGGGGGCGGCGGTGGAAACCTAGCGGTGTTAACCCCGTCGTCGTACTGAATAGGGGGTAAGTGGCAGCCCCCCAGTGTCCACTAGGACATCCCGGCTGGAGGGGTGGTCTTGGGCGTCAGGACCTTAAATGCTGCCCAGTCTTCTACGGAGCTAACCCTGGCTCCAATCATGCAACAGCACATGGAGCACGACATGCACTACACCACCCCCCGGTTCCGGAAATTAGGACGGGTTGGGGGTGATAGGCGGTGTAAACTCTTTAGCCTTGTCCCCCAGTCCGGCTTAGGTTGACTGGCGTGGGTACAACGGGACCTAGGCGGCATTTAACTTGGATCACTTAGCCTGGCAGTTCGGACCATACCTGTGTGAGAAGTGAAGGAGAAGGGCCAGATGGATAGCGCACCAGGTAGAGCAAGGGCCTTTCCCACAGCTGACCGGGGTTCAAACCCAACCAGGACCATAGAGGATTGAGGGTCAGAGTGGCCATTTTTGGATTAAGGGGATCAAAGGGCTATAGATGACCATGCCCTTTGGAGGTGGAACGAGAAGGGACATGGGGATAGCACACCAGGCAGAGTAAGCGCCCTTCCCATAGCTGACCGGGGTTCAAACCCAACCAGGACCATAGAGGATTGAGGGTCAGAGTGGCTGTTTCGGATTAAGGGGATCAAAGGGCTATAGATGACCACGCCCTTTGGAGGTGGGACATGGGGATAGCGCACCAGGCAGTGTGCGCCCTTCCCATAGATGACCAGGGTTCAGATTCAATTAGGACCATAGACGATGGAGGGATGAAAGGGTTGATCGGCGTGGGTGCAGCGGGAGGATCTGGGAGCATCTAGCCTGGCAGTAAGGATATGGTTTGCCATAGTACCACAATTGGCCACAGGACACACACCGCGGACTGATCATCCAAGCGGTGGCCTGCCTCAGGGGAGGGTGTCTAATTGGGCTTAAAAGGCAGAAACACCCAAGGATCCTGAGGTGCATTACTGAAGATGTGTCCTGAAATTTTCAACGGTTCACTGTGTTGGTTCATCGTAATGGAGTCAGACTCAAGGCTTGTCAGGATCCTTCGAATCTAAGTGGACGCTGAGATTATTTGCTCACCTTAAAACGCAATGGGGCATTTAGGTTATCTGTCTCACTGGGGAGACTGGGAGAGAGAGGGGGGTTGGGCGTGCTGGGGCTTCACCTCACCTTAAGAGTTGGGAGCTCGGCTCACCTTAAACCGGATGGGGCTATTTAGGTTATTTGGGGGGTGGTGGGCATCCTTACCTCACCTTAAGAGTTGGGAGCCCTGGCTCACCTTAACCGAGCTTCATTTTAGGATCCGTACCTGGTCTAAAGGTGGGGGGGCTCGGCTCACCTTAAGGCTGAATGGGGCATGTAGATTATCTGTCTCACTGGGGAGACTGGGAGAGAGGGGGTGGTGGGCTTGCCGGATCTTTTTCTCACCTGAAGGTTGGGAGCTCGGCTCACCTTAAAACGCAATGGGGCATTTAGGTTATCTGTCTCACTGGGGAGACTGGGAGAGAGGGGGTGGTGGGCTTGCCGGATCTTTTTCTCACCTTAAGGTTGGGAGCTCGGCTCACCTTAAAACGCAATGGGGCATTTAGGTTATCTGTCTCACTGGGGAGACTGGGAGAGAGGGGGTGGTGGGCTTGCCGGATCTGTTCCTCACCTTAGGGTTGGGAGCCTGGCTCACCTTAACCGAGCTTCATTGGAGGATCCATACCTGGTCTAAAGGTGGGGGGGCTCGGCTCACCTTAGGGCTGAATGGGGCACTTAGGTTATCTGTCTCACTGGGGAGACTGGGAGAGAGGGGGTGGTGGGCTTGTCGGATCTGTTCCTCACCTTAAGGTTGGGAGCTTGGCTCACCTTAACCGAGCTTCATTGGAGGATCCATACCTGGTCTAAAGGTGGGGGGGCTCGGCTCACCTTAAGGCTGAATGGGGCACTTAGGTTATCTGTCTCGCTGGGGAGACTGGGAGAGAGGGGGTGGTGGGCTTGCCGGATCTTTTTCTCACCTTAAGGTTGGGAGCTCGGCTCACCTTAAAACACAATGGGGCATTTAGGTTATCTGTCTCACTGGGGAGACTGGGAGAGAGGGGGGGGTGGGCGTGCTGGGGTTTCACCTCACCTTAAGAGTTGGGAGCTCGGCTCACCTTAAACCGGATGGGGCGTTTAGGTCATTGGGGGGTGGTGGGCATCCTTACCTCACCTTAAGAGTTGGGAGCTCGGCTCACCTTAAGTCGAATGGGTTAGATTATTTGTCTCACCTGAGAGGCTGGGAGAGAGGGGGCGAATGGGGCATTTAGGTCATTGGGGGGTGGTGGGCATCCTTACCTCACCTTAAGAGTTGGGAGCTCGGCTCACCTTAAGTCGAATGGGTTAGATTATTTGTCTCACCTGAGAGGCTGGGAGAGAGGGGGCGAATGGGGCATTTAGGTCATTGGGGGGAGGTGGGCATCCTTACCTCACCTTAAGAGTTGGGAGCTCGGCTCACCTTAAGTCGAAAGGGGCGTTTTAGTTATAGCCTGGCCTGGTTCTTTGCTCTGACCTTAACCATCTTCTACCTTGTATGGGTAGATGGGTTATTTAGTGGGGAATCTCTGGGGTGTGATGGCGAGTGCCCTGCCGGTGGCCCTCTACACCAAACTGCGGAGGCGGCGGCCAAAGCGGGGAGGACCATGGGTTAGCTTACTATTCACTCCCTAACCGGCCCGTGCCTCCATTCTGGGGAGACCCTGTTTAGGAAAACTCTGCTCATTGCGGGATCATCGTACGGGGGGAACCGCGGGGGTGGGAGTGGCGGGGGCCACGGGGTCTGGGGGGTCTGGGAGGAGAAAAAGAAAAAACTGGCTGCTGACTTCAGGGTCAATTCGGGCAGGGGGGGCCGCCGGGTGGCAGGGGCCACCGGGGAGGTCGGATGCGGGGTGGACAGTACTGGAGGACTTCAGGGGCAATTGGGGTATGGGGATTATCCGGCTGCCGGGGGAGCAGTAAGGGGCAGATGGATAGCTCACCAGGTAGAGCTGGGACCTTTCCCATGGCCGACGGGGGTTCGTATCCAACCCGGACCAGGGTCAGATGACTACGCTCTTTGGAGAGGGAATGAACGACATCCTGGGGTGGCCATTTTGGGGGGGTGATGCAAGGGGGCCTGAGCTAACCTACACCACTCCACGGGCTGGGGAGAAGCTCTTCAAGGACTTGAAAGTCGGGAGATCGTCTCACCTGGACCGAGGGGGATTTCGGCTGGCTTGAAAGATCTTCACCTCATCCTGGGATTGGGAGATCGCCTGGCCTTGAGCTGGGCTGGCTTCGCTTGGGCGGGGGGTGGGGGGATCGTCTCGCCTGGACCTGGCTTGGCTTTGCTTTTCCTGGGGGTGGGGGGGTCGCCTTGCCTGGGCTCGGTCGGGCTCCGCCTGGCCGGGGGGTGGGGGATCGTCTCGCCTTGGGCTGGTCTGGCTTGGCTTGGGTTGGGGCCGGGGGTCCATCTCGCCTTGACTTGGGTTGGCCTCACTCGACTTGGGGTTGGGGGGCCGTCTGGCCTGAGCTGGGTTGGGCCTCGTCTTGTTTTGGGGTCGGGGGGTCGTCTCGCCTTGGCCTGGGGGGGCTTCACTACGTTTGGGGTTGGGAGGTCATCTCGCCTTGGCCCAGGGTGGCTTCACTTTGCTGGGTTTTGGGGGGTCGCCTCGCCTTAACCTGGGGGGGTCTCGCCGTGGCCGGGTCTGGCTTCACCTGATTTGGGGCTGGGGGGCCGCCTTGCCTGGGCTTGGTTGGGCTTCACTTGGCTGGGGGTTGGGGGATCATCTCGCCTCGACCTGGGGGGGCTCCGCTGGGCTTGGGGTTGGGGGATCGTCTCGCCTTGGACCGGGTTTTGGCCTTTCGTCGCTGGGGGTCGGGGGGGGTCGCCTCGCCTTGGCTCAGTGGGGCTTCACTTGGTTTGGGGTTGGGGGTTCGTCTCGCCTTGACCGGGTTGGGCTGCGCTTCGCTGGGGGTTGGGGGATCGTCCCGTCTTGGCCGGGTCGGGCTTTGCCTGGCTCGGGTCGGGGGATCGTCGCGCCTGGGCTTGGTTTGGCCGTGCTTGGGTTGGGGTGGGGGGGTCGTCTCGCCTTAGCCGGGTGGGGCCGTGCTTGGCTTGGGGTAGGGGATCGTCTCACCGTAACCTGGTTGGATGTCGTGCCGACTGAAGGATCTTCACCTCACCCTAAGGTTGGGAGATGGCCTCACCTGGCCAGAGGCAGAGGAATAGCTCACCAAGGAGAGCAAGGGCCTTTCCCGTGGCTGACCGGGGTTCGAGTCCAATCCAGACCATCTTTTTTGGATCCCCTGAAAGGGTTTTTTTTGGGTCCAGGGAAGGATGGGCAGTGGAGGTCGACATGTTCAGGTTTCCATTTCTGTGGACGAGACGGGTTGAAGAGAGGAGGGACCCAGTTTTTCCTGGGGGCTTGTTTGGAACCAGGGTTGGTGAAGGGGCGGGAACATGAGATGGCGCCGCCCAGGTAGAGGCTCTTTTGGCACCATGACCGAAAGGGGCTTGCGGGACAGGGGACTGCCTAGCACGGAAGCCTACGGGGGATTGAAGGCGGGGGCATCTCCTGGGGTTGCGCGGTGTATGGAACACAGGAGGGAAGAGTGCCGGTCCGAGGAGTGAGGAGGACATTCTCAGGCCCTATTCGGGGGCGGCGGTGGAAACCTAGCGGTGTTAACCCCGTCGTCGTACTGAATAGGGGGTAAGTGGCAGCCCCCCAGTGTCCACTAGGACATCCCGGCTGGAGGGGTGGTCTTGGGCGTCAGGACCTTAAATGCTGCCCAGTCTTCTACGGAGCTAACCCTGGCTCCAATCATGCAACAGCACATGGAGCACGACATGCACTACACCACCCCCCGGTTCCGGAAATTAGGACGGGTTGGGGGTGATAGGCGGTGTAAACTCTTTAGCCTTGTCCCCCAGTCCGGCTTAGGTTGACTGGCGTGGGTACAACGGGACCTAGGCGGCATTTAACTTGGATCACTTAGCCTGGCAGTTCGGACCATACCTGTGTGAGAAGTGAAGGAGAAGGGCCAGATGGATAGCGCACCAGGTAGAGCAAGGGCCTTTCCCACAGCTGACCGGGGTTCAAACCCAACCAGGACCATAGAGGATTGAGGGTCAGAGTGGCCATTTTTGGATTAAGGGGATCAAAGGGCTATAGATGACCATGCCCTTTGGAGGTGGAACGAGAAGGGACATGGGGATAGCACACCAGGCAGAGTAAGCGCCCTTCCCATAGCTGACCGGGGTTCAAACCCAACCAGGACCATAGAGGATTGAGGGTCAGAGTGGCTGTTTCGGATTAAGGGGATCAAAGGGCTATAGATGACCACGCCCTTTGGAGGTGGGACATGGGGATAGCGCACCAGGCAGTGTGCGCCCTTCCCATAGATGACCAGGGTTCAGATTCAATTAGGACCATAGACGATGGAGGGATGAAAGGGTTGATCGGCGTGGGTGCAGCGGGAGGATCTGGGAGCATCTAGCCTGGCAGTAAGGATATGGTTTGCCATAGTACCACAATTGGCCACAGGACACACACCGCGGACTGATCATCCAAGCGGTGGCCTGCCTCAGGGGAGGGTGTCTAATTGGGCTTAAAAGGCAGAAACACCCAAGGATCCTGAGGTGCATTACTGAAGATGTGTCCTGAAATTTTCAACGGTTCACTGTGTTGGTTCATCGTAATGGAGTCAGACTCAAGGCTTGTCAGGATCCTTCGAATCTAAGGGGACGCTGAGATTATTTGCTCACCTTAAAACGCAATGGGGCATTTAGGTTATCTGTCTCACTGGGGAGACTGGGAGAGAGAGGGGGGTTGGGCGTGCTGGGGCTTCACCTCACCTTAAGAGTTGGGAGCTCGGCTCACCTTAAACCAGATGGGGCATTTAGGTTATTTGGGGGGTGGTGGGCATTCTTACCTCACCTTAAGAGTTGGGAGCCCGGCTCACCTTAACCGAGCTTCATTTTAGGATCCGTACCTGGTCTAAAGGTGGGGGGGCTCGGCTCACCTTAAGGCTGAATGGGGCATGTAGATTATCTGTCTCACTGGGGAGACTGGGAGAGAGGGGGTGGTGGGCTTGCCGGAGCTTTCTCTCACCTGAAGGTTGGGAGCTCGGCTCACCTTAAAACGCGATGGGGCATTTAGGTTATCTGTCTCACTGGGGAGACTGGGAGAGAGGGGGTGGTGGGCTTGCCGGATCTGTTCCTCACCTTAAGGTTGGGAGCCTGGCTCACCTTAACCGAGCTTCATTGGAGGATCCATACCTGGTCTAAAGGTGGGGGGGCTCGGCTCACCTTAGGGCTGAATGGGGCACTTAGGTTATCTGTCTCACTGGGGAGACTGGGAGAGAGGGGGTGGTGGGCTTGTCGGATCTGTTCCTCACCTTAAGGTTGGGAGCCTTGGCTCACCTTAACCGAGCTTCATTGGAGGATCCATACCTGGTCTAAAGGTGGGGGGGCTCGGCTCACCTTAAGGCTGAATGGGGCACTTAGGTTATCTGTCTCACTGGGGAGACTGGGAGAGAGGGGGTGGTGGGCTTGCCGGATCTTTTCCTCACCTTAAGGTTGGGAGCTCGGCTCACCTTAAAACGCAATGGGGCATTTAGGTTATCTGTCTCACTGGGGAGACTGGGAGAGAGGGGGGGGTGGGCGTGCTGGGGTTTCACCTCACCTTAAGAGTTGGGAGCTCGGCTCACCTTAAACCGGATGGGGCGTTTAGGTCATTGGGGGGTGGTGGGCATCCTTACCTCACCTTAAGAGTTGGGAGCTCGGCTCACCTTAAGTCGAATGGGTTAGATTATTTGTCTCACCTGAGAGGCTGGGAGAGAGAGGGCGAAGGGGGCATTTAGGTCATTGGGGGGAGGTGGGCATCCTTACCTCACCTTAAGAGTTGGGAGCTCGGCTCACCTTAAGTCGAAAGGGGCGTTTTAGTTATAGCCTGGCCTGGTTCTTTGCTCTGACCTTAACCATCTTCTACCTGGTATGGGTAGATGGGTTATTTAGTTCTTTGCTCTGACCTCAACCATCTTCTACCTTGTAGGGGTAGATGGGTTATTTAGTGGGGAATCTCTGGGGTGTGATGGCGAGTGCCCTGCCGGTGGCCCTCTACACCAAACTGCGGAGGCGGCGGCCAAAGCGGGGAGGACCATGGGTTAGCTTACTATTCACTCCCTAACCGGCCCGTGCCTCCATTCTGGGGAGACCCTGTTTAGGAAAACTCTGCTCATTGCGGGATCATCGTACGGGGGGAACCGCGGGGGTGGGAGTGGCGGGGGCCACGGGGTCTGGGGGGTCTGGGAGGAGAAAAAGAAAAAACTGGCTGCTGACTTCAGGGTCAATTCGGGCAGGGGGGGGCCGCCGGGTGGCAGGGGCCACCGGGGAGGTCGGATGCGGGGTGGACAGTACTGGAGGACTTCAGGGGCAATTGGGGTATGGGGATTATCCGGCTGCCGGGGGAGCAGTAAGAGGCAGATGGATAGCTCACCAGGTAGAGCTGGGACCTTTCCCATGGCCGACTGGGGTTCGTATCCAACCCGGACCAGGGTCAGATGACTACGCTCTTTGGAGAGGGAATGAACGACATCCTGGGGTGGCCATTTTGGGGGGGTGATGCAAGGGGGCCTGAGCTAACCTACACCACTCCACGGGCTGGGGAGAAGCTCTTCAAGGACTTGAAAGTCGGGAGATCGTCTCACCTGGACCGAGGGGGATTTCGGCTGGCTTGAAAGATCTTCACCTCATCCTGGGATTGGGAGATCGCCTGGCCTTGAGCTGGGCTGGCTTCGCTTGGGCGGGGGGGTGGGGGGATCGTCTCGCCTGGACCTGGCTTGGCTTTGCTTTTCCTGGGGGTGGGGGGGTCGCCTTGCCTGGGCTCGGTCGGGCTCCGCCTGGCCGGGGGGTGGGGGATCGTCTCGCCTTGGGCTGGTCTGGCTTGGCTTGGGTTGGGGCCGGGGGTCCATCTCGCCTTGACTTGGGTTGGCCTCACTCGACTTGGGGTTGGGGGGCCGTCTGGCCTGAGCTGGGTTGGGCCTCGTCTTGTTTTGGGGTCGGGGGGTCGTCTCGCCTTGGCCTGGGGGGGCTTCACTACGTTTGGGGTTGGGAGGTCATCTCGCCTTGGCCCAGGGTGGCTTCACTTTGCTGGGTTTTGGGGGGTCGCCTCGCCTTAACCTGGGGGGGTCTCGCCGTGGCCGGGTCTGGCTTCACCTGATTTGGGGCTGGGGGGCCGCCTTGCCTGGGCTTGGTTGGGCTTCACTTGGCTGGGGGTTGGGGGATCATCTCGCCTCGACCTGGGGGGGCTCCGCTGGGCTTGGGGTTGGGGGATCGTCTCGCCTTGGACCGGGTTTTGGCCTTTCGTCGCTGGGGGTCGGGGGGGGTCGCCTCGCCTTGGCTCAGTGGGGCTTCACTTGGTTTGGGGTTGGGGGTTCGTCTCGCCTTGACCGGGTTGGGCTGCGCTTCGCTGGGGGTTGGGGGATCGTCCCGTCTTGGCCGGGTCGGGCTTTGCCTGGCTCGGGTCGGGGGATCGTCGCGCCTGGGCTTGGTTTGGCCGTGCTTGGGTTGGGGTGGGGGGGGTCGTCTCGCCTTAGCCGGGTGGGGCCGTGCTTGGCTTGGGGTAGGGGGATCGTCTCACCGTAACCTGGTTGGATGTCGTGCCGACTGAAGGATCTTCACCTCACCCTAAGGTTGGGAGATGGCCTCACCTGGCCAGAGGCAGAGGAATAGCTCACCAAGGAGAGCAAGGGCCTTTCCCGTGGCTGACCGGGGTTCGAGTCCAATCCAGACCATCTTTTTTGGATCCCCTGAAAGGTTTTTTTTGGGTCCAGGGAAGGATGGGCAGTGGAGGTCGACATGTTCAGGTTTCCATTTCTGTGGACGAGACGGGTTGAAGAGAGGAGGGACCCAGTTTTTCTTGGGGGCTTGTTTGGAACCAGGGTTGGTGAAGGGGCGGGAACATGAGATGGCGCCGCCCAGGTAGAGGCTCTTTTGGCACCATGACCGAAAGGGGCTTGCGGGACAGGGGACTGCCTAGCACGGAAGCCTACGGGGGATTGAAGGCGGGGGCATCTCCTGGGGTTGCGCGGTGTATGGAACACAGGAGGGAAGAGTGCCGGTCCGAGGAGTGAGGAGGACATTCTCAGGCCCTATTCGGGGGCGGCGGTGGAAACCTAGCGGTGTTAACCCCGTCGTCGTACTGAATAGGGGGTAAGTGGCAGCCCCCCAGTGTCCACTAGGACATCCCGGCTGGAGGGGTGGTCTTGGGCGTCAGGACCTTAAATGCTGCCCAGTCTTCTACGGAGCTAACCCTGGCTCCAATCATGCAACAGCACATGGAGCACGACATGCACTACACCACCCCCCGGTTCCGGAAATTAGGACGGGTTGGGGGTGATAGGCGGTGTAAACTCTTTAGCCTTGTCCCCCAGTCCGGCTTAGGTTGACTGGCGTGGGTACAACGGGACCTAGGCGGCATTTAACTTGGATCACTTAGCCTGGCAGTTCGGACCATACCTGTGTGAGAAGTGAAGGAGAAGGGCCAGATGGATAGCGCACCAGGTAGAGCAAGGGCCTTTCCCACAGCTGACCGGGGTTCAAACCCAACCAGGACCATAGAGGATTGAGGGTCAGAGTGGCCATTTTGGATTAAGGGGATCAAAGGGCTATAGATGACCATGCCCTTTGGAGGTGGAACGAGAAGGGACATGGGGATAGCACACCAGGCAGAGTAAGCGCCCTTCCCATAGCTGACCGGGGTTCAAACCCAACCAGGACCATAGAGGATTGAGGGTCAGAGTGGCTGTTTCGGATTAAGGGGATCAAAGGGCTATAGATGACCACGCCCTTTGGAGGTGGGACATGGGGATAGCGCACCAGGCAGTGTGCGCCCTTCCCATAGATGACCAGGGTTCAGATTCAATTAGGACCATAGACGATGGAGGGATGAAAGGGTTGATCGGCGTGGGTGCAGCGGGAGGATCTGGGAGCATCTAGCCTGGCAGTAAGGATATGGTTTGCCATAGTACCACAATTGGCCACAGGACACACACCGCGGACTGATCATCCAAGCGGTGGCCTGCCTCAGGGGAGGGTGTCTAATTGGGCTTAAAAGGCAGAAACACCCAAGGATCCTGAGGTGCATTACTGAAGATGTGTCCTGAAATTTTCAACGGTTCACTGCATTGGTTCATCGTAATGGAGTCAGACTCAAGGCTTGTCAGGATCCTTCGAATCTAAGTGGACGCTGAGATTATTTGCTCACCTTAAAACGCAATGGGGCATTTAGGTTATCGGTCTCACTGGGGAGACTGGGAGAGAGAGGGGGGCTGGGCGTGCTGGGGCTTCACCTCACCTTAAGAGTTGGGAGCTCGGCTCACCTTAAACCGGATGGGGTATTTAGGGTATTTGGGGGGTGGTGGGCATCCTTACCTCACCTTAAGAGTTGGGAGCCCGGCTCACCTTAACCGAGCTTCATTTTAGGATCCGTACCTGGTCTAAAGGTGGGGGGGCTCGGCTCACCTTAAGGCTGAATGGGGCATGTAGATTATCTGTCTCACTGGGGAGACTGGGAGAGAGGGGGTGGTGGGCTTGCCGGATCTTTTTCTCACCTTAAGGTTGGGAGCTCGGCTCACCTTAAAACGCAATGGGGCATTTAGGTTATCTGTCTCACTGGGGAGACTGGGAGAGAGGGGGTGGTGGGCTTGCCGGATCTGTTCCTCACCTTAAGGTTGGGAGCCTGGCTCACCTTAACCGAGCTTCATTGGAGGATCCATACCTGGTCTAAAGGTGGGGGGGCTCGGCTCACCTTAGGGCTGAATGGGGCACTTAGGTTATCTGTCTCACTGGGGAGACTGGGAGAGAGGGGGTGGTGGGCTTGTCGGATCTGTTCCTCACCTTAAGGTTGGGAGCTTGGCTCACCTTAACCGAGCTTCATTGGAGGATCCATACCTGGTCTAAAGGTGGGGGGGCTCGGCTCACCTTAAGGCTGAATGGGGCACTTAGGTTATCTGTCTCGCTGGGGAGACTGGGAGAGAGGGGGTGGTGGGCTTGCCGGATCTTTTCTCACCTTAAGGTTGGGAGCTCGGCTCACCTTAAAACACAATGGGGCATTTAGGTTATTTTT
>JAXDDW010000478.1:0-13854 GCA_034670385.1 Hoplostethus mediterraneus | reverse complement strand
ATATGCTGAGTACTAAAGACCTGCACTGAGCGATGTCAAACTTTCCCTGATCCGGCCCTTAGGTATGGTTTATGCATGCAAACATGCACACACAAACAATATTGTCAAATGGAGTTAAAGCTGCACTAGGAAACTTGCACATTGGTAGACCCAAATGGCAGCAAGAGGTAACTGGTACATTTGACATCATCAGTAAACACTCATGGGTACCAACCGGGCCGATCTTCATCTATTGTTAGTCCAGCTTTCTCTGGACAGAGTGCTCACTCGCTGCTGTTGAGTTTGTCTTTCAAGTTTCGATTCATCACTTCCTGTGGGTGGAGAAGTGTCCAGACCCGACACCAGAATTTAATTTGGGCAAATATGGCAAATCTACTGGGTCTGAATTAATGGGGATGGGACACTCATCTCTGTTGCAACCCCACTTTGTGATTTCTGATGATAACCGATAAGAACATAAAAATCTTTCCTAGTGCAGCTTTAATATTCAATTGGTTGTTTTTACAGAACTGAAGATGCTGTCTTTGATTTTGTGTTCTAGGCGTCGCTGCTATCTCAGCCGTACCACCACTTTGCCTCTCATCCGAGTCATTTTCAAGCTCAATAATGCTGTGTCTGGAATATCTCTGAAGAATTGTTAGAGGGCCACACACACACACACACATTAAAATGAAATAAATTGAAAAAAAGTCTTTCATGGCATAGTACATGTGAGATCTAATAAAAATATTCAGCAGAGCATTCTGCGTTGGTGAGTTTATTTATGTATCTGGGCAGAGATGTGTTCTCTCACTTCCCCATTTCAGTTGTCTCTTTCTGTCATTACTGCCCCCCTCCCTCCATACCCAGCAACCATGCTTATTGCTTATTTATTATATGCTTATTTCACTTATTTTATTTGTAAACCAATCATTTGGAGGAGTATTTGGGTCAAAATTCAATTAATCAATAAATGTCATCCTAAATAAACAGATAACATCAAAATAATTGATTAGATAGTGAGACGTGATTTGGTGATTTATGTGTTTTATCTTCAATTGAAGGATCACTTGTTCCTCTATGGGTTGAGGAATTTCTACGAGCCTTGGATTATGAAACCATAAAAACAAGGCTGTTTTTCTTCTTTTCGTTTCATTTTGGTCTCATTACACTTGCAGTAATTAAAATCTCCACAAGCAGAATGTGCGGCCATGTACTTGAACCATGTTTTCAGCAGAGGACACCAGAGCAGTAATTATTTATTATAGTCTGGCTAAGACGGCTAACTTCCCTTTACAGTATATGGTGGCAATGTCACTTTACAGGGTTCTCAAATGCTTTGAAAATCCTTGAAACTTTGTTGGTTTGAGAAAAATAAAAGAAGGCCTTAAATGTTCTTTGAAAATGAATGCATGGCCTTGAAAGTACATGATTTCATATAAAAATAATAGTACCTGAATTCATTGATATGGCTGAGCTCTCTGGCCCGCTGTCCATCCCAGGACACTTTACATCCAGTGGAAAACCTGCAGCAGATTTCAACGTGATCTCTTGACTTCACAAATCATGCAAAATGTGTCCTCTACAGTGTCTAATCTTTTACCATTGTCAAAGATGAACATCCTTGAATTTCACCAAAGAAAACCTTGCCAGTCTCTGAAAAGTTCTTGAATCTGATCTCCAAGTGAGTTAGGGAATCCAGAGTTTACTTAATACTTGAAAGGCTGTATGAACATTTTACAATCAAAATGCCAACAAAACACAATGCTCATTAAAAAAGGAGTGTGCATTCAGCTTTTCCCATGTGCATGTGCCCTATGTGCACTCAGAAGTCAATAAAGGATCCACTTCTCCCTTTCATTCTGAAGTACATAAGGGAAGTAGTTCATTCTTCACACTGGCTTCACACTTGGGTGTGGCAGTACTAAAATGAGGTGCCATAAAACTGGAGAACTGCTACTCGCCGGTCTTATTTGTGCAGTTCAACGTTAAGCCCTTTCACCTTCACTCTCAACCTGCATGGCCAAGTCGATCAGTCTCCTGTGTAGGGCTGGATCCCCTGGCGTGTAATGATCACTCTGCAAGAGAAGAAGCTGCAGGGCTATAAACACAAGCTGCTGTCCTTTGAAAAAGGGGAGCACAAATCTCTGGAAGTTCTGGATATCAACCCAAGAGGACAGGTAGGTTCAGCATGCATGTGACCAAGTGAATAAAAAGAAACCATTGATACCAGACACCAGCCAAATGCTGGGTAATATGTTTTTCTAATCAATTAGTCACATTGGCAGGTAACCAGGTAATCATTGATCATTATTAATCAAGTATGCTAGCGCTTCCTACATGCTTGGACACAAATGAGCTTCTTTTAACACCAAGCCATGATGCTTCTTCTCAAACATGCCCAGTTTTCACATCCTGCTGCAGCTTCCTATGGAAGCTACGGGGGCAGCCGCCATATAGTAAGAACTTAGCATTACATATGTCACATGTTAGATCTTCAAATTGATTCTCTTTGTTATCTCGTCCTTGCTCCTAAGGGTTTTTAGGAGAAACATTTCAAACACATTTTACACATATTGTGTAATGGGCACTGTGCAAGAGTAAAACCATGTGTTTATTGGTTTATTGACCTGGCTACACATGACAGGATGCACTTGTGGCACAATTTAAGAACATGTCTCTTGCTCTGCTCCCATCATCTCATTTCCTTGTTCCAGCTCCCTGCCTTTAAACATGGAGACAGCGTTCTGCATGAGTCCGGCGGAGGGTGTTTATACCTAGAGGTCAAATATGTTTCAGAACTGACTGAATTAAATGAGTCGGTCTGTGCTGCCCTGTGCACCGTTCCTATAAACAATGTACTGAATGCCGAAAGAAACATCAGAATACAAGGAATACTTAACCCTTACATACTGTTCATATTGGATGCCTTCACAGTATGTTCCGGGTCAATTTTGACCCGGGCCAAGAATTCCCTCATAGTAAGTGTCTATACCAAATTTTGAACTACAGATCTATTCAGAATGTATAAATAGCCTATCTGACATTAATAAATGGATGATTAATCCTTAATAAATGTTTCAGAGAGCAGGGAGAGTGTATTTTCTAGGTTTTACAACACTCGTTTTTGGAGAAAAACATCTACTATCACACAATATCATGTCCTGTTTTACATAAGACATGAAAACATAACAGCCATAATGACTTAAATATATTTTATTGAAAAAGAAAATGGCATGAACATTCTGGAACTGTTGGAATTTATAATATAACCATTTATAACCATTTATAACCATTTATAACCATTTATAACCATTACAACCATTAAACGCTGTCCTCACTGCTATATCATAAAAAGTCATAATTATCAATATTAATTCAACATTAATTAACACTAAACACAAAACTTAAAAATAAATGCTTATTCCAAACTAGTCTCTGCATTCAAAGCAGTGGTAGGAAACTTTTCCTGCTCTGACACATCCTCCTCCAGATCACTATCAGCTTCCTCATCTTGGAAGATCTGATCAAGGGCCTCTTGCACAGTAAGTCTTACTCAGTCACTGAAATGGCAGCTCAGGTACCTTTATAATGTTATGAACCCCCCACCACCACCCTCCCATCCCAAATTGATTCAAATTTGTTAATTTGTAGATTATTTTGTTACATTGCAGGTGCTTGTGCTTGCAGGTGCAGATCTCGTGTCTGTGTCAAGGCACCCTCTGACCTCTGGATGACTTCTGTTCCTTATGTGCACCATATATGATCACTCCTTTGCTGTTTTACTATTTCACTGTTTCGAGATTCCCCCATGCCCCTTCAAAGACCAGCAGGTGTCTGTCTCTGCGGGAACCTGGGCAAATGTGGTGGCAACACACAGTGTCAAGGTCCCCCTTGAACTCTGTCACCACTGTCCCATAAAAAATACACACAGACATGGCCTGTACAGTTTCACAGTTTGAAGATTCCCTAAAACCACCATTTTCCTTGATTTGACCCACACTGGTGGATCTAAAATCCATCTCAATAGATACGGGTCAAATTTGACCCGGAAAAGCCTCAGTGTACAAAAATTTGTAGCACCTGTACAAAAGTATAACATTTTAAAATATTTTCATTTTTGTGTCTTTTGGGTCACTTTAGGAAAAGTCATCAAATTTCAGGCTAAAAGAATGATGTTTAGGGTATTTTTACTGCTGTCAAACGTCAAAACGGGTCAAATTTGACCCGAACAGTATGTAAGGGTTAAAAAAAAAAAAAAAAAATCACACGTTGCAATGATCATCTTTTTTCCTGTGACAGAATCAGTTCAAGTCCCAGGGGACCAAGTTGATTCCTGACGGCCCAGCAGAACAGGCACTGATGTACGGCAACAGCTCCGCTCAGGACAGGAAGGCTCTGCAGAGAGTAGTGCGTTCGGCTGAACGTACTATTGGAATTACACTCCCCACCCTGCAGGACTTATACACCAGGAGGTGCAGAACCAGAGCCTGCAGGATCATGAAGGATCCTCACCACCCCAACAACGGACTGTTTCAGCTGCTGCGGTCTGGCAAGCGCCTCCGTAGTCATGCTGCTAAAACAGAGAGACTAAGACGGAGTTTCTTTCCTCAGGCCATCAGGACTGTGAACTCCGACCTCACCAGGGCCCCCACCTAGACCTACACACTGCCCCTCTTATACACATACAAACACACACACTTAGGTTAGGTCCCCCCATCTACCTCTTATTTTATATTTTACACTTCATATTTTATATTTTATTAAGTGCTCTTATTGTACATATTGTGTGCTGTTTTATATAAGAGCTCTACTGTAATTATTGTATTTTTTATATTTCTTGCACTGTAAATAATGTGCTGGTCTCTTAATGTTAAATATTTGTAATATGCCCTTTTGCACATTCCCGTGAGCAATGCATGTTTGAGGGTGTCGGGCTCAATGATAAACTCAGTAAGATGCATGCATATCTCACGTGAACTGCACACACACACACACACACACACACACACACACACACACACACTATACTGATATTTGATATTGGGTGCACTTTTTTAGATTCTGTCATCTACTGTGAGTGGTTTGTCCCTGAGGGAGAGAGACATGACTTGGCTGTGAGGAGAAACAGGGAAGCACTGGCTGCTGAACTCAAACTCTGGGAGGGGTACCTGGAGAAGGTATATTTATACACACACACACACACACACACAAATATTGATTGACTCTCTTTGTTCATACATACATTTCATCTCTCTCTTTCAAGTTGTGGTCAGGCTCTTACCTAGCAGGGATGGCCTTCTCATTGGTGGATGTGACTGTCTTTCCGACTATTGCCACTCTGTTCAGATTTGGGTAAGTCCTGTTCCATTTCTTTCACTATCACACCCATAAAATAAGTAGACTAATGGTTGATGTGTCCTTACCTCTTCATTCTGTAGGTTATCTGCAGAGCGTTACCCTCAACTGGCAGAGTATCATGCTCTGTTGAAGAACAGGCCCAGTATCCAGGCCAGCTGGCCTCCACACTGGCTGGAGAACCCCCAGGGACAAGACACACTCAAAGACCTCTGAGAGTCACAAACACACACACACACACACACACACACCAGATCAAATACAGTATTCCCAAATGTTTCTTTTTATATTCTACTCTCATTTTTAAGTTAATTATGAAAGCAGTGATTCATTTCACTTTCAGTGTATCAATTTTAGTCTTCATTTCAGAACATTTATTCAGCACTATTTTTTCGTCAAATCACTGAGAAGCATAAATTGATACAGAGAAGCTATTAAAATGTAGAACTAGACAGCTGAAGGACGAAAAGGGCATCGAAGAAAAGCATGTTTTTCATATGATGACTGTGATATGGGGAGCCTTGCTCTTTCTCCAGGTGGTCTTTTGACAGTTGAGCATTACTCTGCAGTAGTAACAGGTAGACAGAGCCCTACTGTTTCACTGATGCATTATGGCACATTGCATTATTAAATGCACATTTTCAAGACTTGTTTCAGTTGTAGTTTTATTTCACACACAGGTCACTTCAGTGCAGTGTCGATATTGAGATCAGATGTGGGAAAGTTTTTCAAATGCACAAGTCTACAGTTGAATGAGTTACTGGAAGAAAGGGGGCAAACAAGACATGACAAACAGCATGTGAACCATGTGATAAGGATGACTTTTTTTTTTATTGTGTCAAAACAGCTTTTCTGGCACAAAGGTATGTGCTTGGAATGTGCTTAGTCACCATACATTTTCGAAGGATTCTATTGTATAGGCTGTTGGTATTTATCTTTATTAGAAGAAGACCGACATGTTGAGAGGTATCAAGAGAGGTATCAAAGAGTAAAAAACCAAAGCAAGAGGTTTGACTCCTGCCTAACTCCGTTTTTGCTTAAATCCTGTGAAGTAGGGTAGACTGCTTGGTTTTTTTGGGGCTGGGAGTAAATAAGAACCTTTTCCATTAAGTTGAATACCTGTTTTCTGTAAGAGGGATATTTGTATAGCAACTATTACTATGCTATAGCCTATTATTATTATTATTATTATTATTATTATTATTATGCGTATTATTATGCTTATTATTATTATTATTATTATTATTATTATTATTACTATAACTATTACTAGTTACTACTGGCGAGCCATGTAATGTCAGCTGTTGTGTGACTCAGATGTTTTAACAAGATACTGTTGGTTAGCTGACCAAATACTAGTTGGCTAGCTGACAAACAAGGTGAGATTATAAAAACACAATATTGATCGGATGTATCAGTGATAAAATTACCGGTTTCCAGTCAAAACCAGCACATAAATTAACCAAGTCATAAGTTTATAAATACAGCCAGCTGTTCTCTGCAGTTGTTACAGAGCTGAGGACTTCCAATATGGCCGCCAGAGGGCGCCGTCTGGGCACCATACAGCCTGAATGTCACCTAAAAGCCTCCTCTTCTTTAATACTATAATTTCAGACAGTTGTAAGGGTTTCCATTGGCTGGAATAGGTTGTGGGCTATCTTCAACCATATTGAGCGTTTACCATCTTTGGCGACGTTACAATCGCGGGCTAGGCATATTCACCCAACCCGGTTGCGAAGACACAGCACAGCGTTACAAAACCAGGAAACAGTTTTTCCACACTCCACATTCCTCGTCTCACCCTCGTTGTACGGCAGTAAAGTGTTGCGGTCTATTTGAAACCATGGCCGAGGACATGACCCTCCTGTGGTGCTCTGGTTCTCCTCCCTGCTGGAAGGTCATGATCGCTCTGGAGGAGAAGAACCTGCAGGGGTACAATCACAAACTGCTGTCCTTTGAGAAAAAGGAGCACAAGTCACAAGAAGTGTTGGACATCAATCCCAGGGGACAGGTAAATTCGATCTTTTCAGCTAACTGCACAACTAACATCGGTCTATCATAGAATGTCAGCCTTCGTTTTTTATTCCTGACATGCAGATTTATATTTTGTTGTAAGAAAATTGTATTTGTAGATCTGTCCACATATTGCACACATTAAGCCCTCACCTATAAACAATAACTAAACTATAATAAAAATGACAATGCCATTTTCTTTCATTCTTTCCCTCCAAGCTCCCCTCCTTCAAACACGGGAACAACATACTGAATGAGTCCTATGCAGCATGCATGTACCTGGAGGTGAGATTTGGGTTGATTTGGTGTGTGTGTGTATGTATGTATGTATGTATGTGTGTGCTGGAGTTCCAGGCAGCATGATGGTGGTACGTTTCTTTTTCCTCCCAACATCAGAGCCAGTTTCAGTCCCAGGGAAACAAGTTGACCCCTGACAGCCCAGCAGAACAAGCACTGATGTACCAACGCATGTTTGAAGGTCTCACCTTCTATGACAAACTCAGTAAGACACACACATATAGACACACACACCCACACATAGTGGTTCATGGTCATATATCTTGCATGCATTAATCAAGTCATGGTGGCATGGTGACCTAGTGGTGAGAGAGACACAGCAGCCAACGTGTCCTGGATAAGACACATGACCATCATCCGATCAAATGTTAGCATGCATTTTATTTCCTGACATGCATTGATTTACATGTAGTTGTATGACGGTGGTATGTATTCGTTGTTTTGTGCAAGATCAAGGTGTAATAACAATAATAATAATAATAATAATAATAATAATAATAATAATAATGGATCTGGGGGGTGTTCCACAAAGCAAGCTTACCACAAAAGCCAGGCCTATTTCACTTGTGAAATAAGCCTGATGAACTGATGATGTTGGCTCATCCGAACTTAAATTGGGCAGCTTTGCTGTACAGCAATGTGTGGGCGGGTTGAGCTGTTTTATTTGGCCCCTTTACAGGTCTAACTCAGGGACTTTGAACCGCATTGGTCCTGACAACACCATGCAGCTAAGTGGCCACTTTAAACCTTCGAGACCTTGCGTCTTCAGGCTTACTGCCTCAGTGTGACCTCCCCTCAGCTGTTCTCTCAAGAGCCCAATTAGCCAATTAGTTGTCCAAAAAAGGCACATACACACAGTTATGAGCTGTGCTTTCACATAATTAAGCCACTGTGCTATGAAGACTGTGTTGTGCAGCCATCAAAACTGGTGAAGATCATGTGTGATTTCCCCCGAAGAATCACAGGCTCTGATCAGCTTAGCCCACCCTAGGGGGTTTGCATTTGCACTAGAGTCACGAGACAGGGGTACTTGATTTTGTTTTTGATTTTGCTTTTGTGTGTGTGATGTTGACGTTACATAACAATTTCCCAACTGACTTTTCCCTTGCCTTACGAAGGCAAGAGCCAATATTGCACCTTGTGGTATGCGCTGTATAAGGGACTGGAGTGGAAATTGTTGCACAGGGTAGAGATGTGTGGAGGACCAAAGCTGACATTTATATGAATTCATTAATTAATTTATAAATAAATAAAAATACCAAGAATGACAAAAATTACTAATAAATCAACTAATCAGTGTATATATACAAATAAATAAAATAATGCATGAATGCACACAGTAATAAATAGATGAAATCTGGTATTCATTTTGTATTCTTTTTTGCCCTATTTATTTATTGTCTCATTCATCAATTTCTCTTTATATTAATTTCCCTATTTACTTATTTGTGTATTTCTTCCCATAGAATTGAATTCTGTATTTCTAAATGTCTCTTTTTATCTATTTCCTTATGAATGAATTTCAGTATATGTTCTTTTTCGTATTTATTTATTTCTGTATTTCCTTGTCCTTATGATAAGTAGGGGGGCCGTCCATCAGAGCTGGTCATGGTATTCCCTTAGTCCCATTGGTTGATCGGTATCAGAGTGTGTAGATCAATTGTACCTGCCTTACTATGCTCTCAAATCAAAAGAAAACAACTTTGCTTGTTCAGGGGTTGCTAGCTTGCCTAGCACAGTGCTTGCAATGGTGTCAATTCTTCTAATAGGCTACTCCTTCTTTTCTACTTCTTCTCCTTCCCATGGTGTATGGCCGATGGCAAACCAGCTATTTTGTGCAGTACTACCACGAAGAGGGCTGGATCAGAGCATTGAGGCTGCAGGCTTGATTGCTTCAGCCTGAATATGAAAACCACGCCCTCTCATTAGCATATGGATGAAGGAATACAGAAATATATAAATACATAAAACAATAAATGCAAAAATAAATTAATACATAAAATAATTAATAAAGGAATTAATAAATGCACACAGGAATGAATAAATACAACAACAAATAAATGTGAAAATATATTTATCCATAAAATAAATACATATATAAATACAATTCAGAAATAAAAAATTGGATATTTAAATTAATTTGTAAATATATATAAATATATAATATAATATAATATATAATATAGTAAATATAGAAATATATAAACAAATGCATAAACACAAAAATATTTACATACGTTTGTATCTTATTTAGTTTGTTAAAGATATTATTTAATTTATGTATTTATTAACCCTTTTGATTAATTAAATTATATATATCCAATAACGGCAGTTTCGGCATTCCAGAGTTATGGACTTTCATGATATTGCCCATATCACTTTTTCCCGAGCAATGACTCGGCGTCTGTTGACATTTTTCAGCGGATTTTATCTTCTACAACTGGAAGGTCCCAGAGGGAGAGAGGCACGACTCTGCTGTGAAGAGAAACCGAGAGGCTTTAATCACTGAACTTAAGCTCTGGGAGGGATACCTGGAAAAGGTAAAAACACACACACAAACGGACAAATGAAATGAAACAAAATCTACAGGGGTGGGTGATATGGACAGAAATCTTTATAATAAAAAAAATATATACCAAAAAAAATACAACGATAATCAAATTGCTCAAATGTAAGGCCGCAGGGAGCTCTATGCGTAGGGTTGCCAGTAACCCCCCTGTTTTGCCAGAAATCATCAGCATTATCAGCATTATCAGCTCATAATGCACGTCTAGACAATTTATTGAAATTATCGTGTCCAGTAAAATTCCGTTGGTAAGAAAACATTAATGTCTGTTTCGGTTTATCGGCCAGCCCTACCTTATACATAGTTCCACCCACACGTTTACCTTAACCCTGGGTTAAGGACGCATTTAACCCCGGGCTAAGCAGCATTTCACACTTGCATTTTTGAAAGAGCGTTAACACCGCTTTTAACCCTGGGTTAACAAACCCTGCTACGAAGCAGAAACACGGTGCTAAGAACAATAATGTGAAACATTGTGGGGTTAGAATGTAACAGGGGTTAGAATGTAACAGCGAGTTAAACATTAGCGTTAAACATTAACCGGGGGTCTACAAGCTGTCAATTCTTAGCCCAGGGTTAAGAAAACTAGTGTGAAACGTGACATAAATTAACCCAGGGCTATTATATATAATAATGATGTTAGCCCAGGGTTAAAGTTAACCCTGGGCTAACATATTCAAGTGTGTGTGTTTCTCTGTCTTCCAGTTGGGGGCGGGCTCTTGCTTGGCAGGGAAGACCTTCTCGATGGCTGACGTGATTGTTTTTCCAAGTGTCGCCTATCTCTTCCGTTTTGGGTAGGTGAAAATTAACTGGTGGGAACTGTGCATAGATAAATGTATGTATACATGCAGTATAAGGCAAAAGAAAGGGTGATTGAAGGATGGGTGGATGGACGGACAGCTTAAGAGTATTAAACGTGTGATACCCTTTTCTCTCCATTCTCTAGGTTATCTGCAGAGAGTTACCCTCAACTGGCAGAGTATTATGCTCTGTTGAAGGACAGGCCCAGTATCAAAGCCACCTGGCCTCCACACTGGCTGGAAAACCCCCAGGGACAAGACACACTCAAAGATCTCTGAGAGTCTCACATATTTAAACGCACATTCTACTTGTTAGCACAGCTGGAACTAGTCAAAAAATTTAAAATATGCACTTCTTCTGACATTGTGCTTTAAAACCTGAATGAAGATATAGGTGGTTCACAATAAAAACAAATTACCATTTTGCCTACTTAATGTATAGCTCAAGATACGCAGAGCACTTCATCGTGATGTGGTTGACTTCACATTACTTTGCTGTCCATTTAGTGCCACTTTTACCAGAGGTTGTGGACGTCTGGCTTTAGGAAGTGATTTTAATGTTTGTATGGGTTTCTTGGGTCTACAGTATTTTTGTGTTTATTTTCAAAATCAGCCTTTTGACAGCAAACATTGTACTTTTGATGCTAATGACATGACATGGCAAGCATTAGTTAAATGTTAGCACATTTTATTAAACTTAGAAATCTAGGTTACAAACTTGTTGAGATCAAACATCTTTGCCCTGGCAACTACATCAGGTCCTGTACAGTCCTGGTCCTGGTTTTGCCAGCAGAGGTCGCTATATTGGAATAAACCACGTGCTGCTGTCCTTCGGTTTGTGTTCTTGCGCCATTCTACTCTTTGGACCTACATTTCTCCTGTCAGTCCCACTTTGGCCATCAGGATGTGAGATTAGTGTGCTCTTTAGTTAATTTAGCCCTGGATGTTCGGCCTCAAGAGGGTGGTTCACTTTCTAGCAGGGTACATTACCACGGTAGCTGAAGCTAACCGGCTCCGGACCAGGTTACGTTACGGATTTAAAAAAAGCATACTGTGGACGTTTTAATCAATCTTTATTGAAAAAAAATCTATTTATAAGAAAACCCCCATCAAAAACATATGAATAAACATTGCATTGTAATGGAAAAAGACATGCACAGAGGGATACTATTGAATGAACAGATAGTAAAAAGGGCTCATTGCAGGGCAGTGGTGTTTAGAGACTTTTCATAAGGATGCATTAGTGATATAATAAATGATATAAAACTCTATAAGGCTTCTATCAAATGGCGGGTAGTCCAGTGCACAAATGTTTGGCATGATGCAGTAACCTATTAGACACCGCTAAACAAAACCAACAACACCAATCAGTCATCGGCCTTCGATTATTTCCCCAACCGGATCCCCGGGGGTTTAAAGCCAAGAGCGGGAAAAAAAAAATTTTGGGGGGGTTTTAAAAAAACTTCCAAGTTTTATTTGAGATTGTAGCATTTTTTAAAACAAAAAATTTTGTTGTTTTTTGGGGGTTGAGGCTAAATTTTTCCCCCCCTTTTTGGGGTGGTTTTTTTTAAAAATTAAGTAAATTAAACCTTTTAAACCTTTTTGGGGGAGGAAAAAAGAATAGGCAAAAAATTTTCAAACCCCCATTTTGAAACAAAATTACCCCTTTTTTAAGGGTTTAAAAAAAGGGGCCCAAATCTACAATTGTTTTTTTAAAGGGAAAAGGGTACTTTCCAAGCGACTGGGCCCCAAATAAATACTCCAAAAGGGAAAACCTTTTTCCCCCCAATTTTTGTTAACAAAAAATTGAAGTTAAAAAACTTCCGCTTCCCTTTGGGTGTTTATGCCTAAAACTGACATTTTTTTTTTTTAAAAAAAAACCCCCTTCCTTTGGTTTTTAAATTTTGGGCCCTTTGGGAAATACGGTTTGGGAATTTTTCCCCCTTCCCCAAAATTTAAGTTTCGCCCAACCCGACGGGGATTCCCAAAAAAAAAACTTTTGACTATTTTTTGGGGGAAAAAATTTTAAAAAACCCCCCAAAAAAATAAAAAAACCAAAATTTAATAAAGCAAAACGGGGTTTTTTTTGTTTTTCAGGGTTTGTTTTTAAAACCCCGGTGTGGAAATTTTTAAAGGGGTTTTGGGCAAAAACAAAAAAATTTAATTGGGGCCCCCCAAAACCCATCCACCCCCTTTGTCAGACCATAGCCGCCACCACCACCCCCCTCCTCCCCCCCCTTTTAATCCCAAACACTGAAAACCCTTTTGGGCCCCTTCCCCCAAACCCACCAAAATTAAAAAGGGGGGTGAATTCCCCCAATTGCCCCCCTTTTGGGTAGGGGAGAGTCAACCGCCCCAACCCCCCGGGCATCCCAAGGGTTTTTACCCCCCCCTCCCACGGAAAAATGGAATGGGTTTAAGGAAAATTTGGGACGTATTTTTTTAAAATTTTAAAAAAGACAAAAAATGGAGCCCTTAAATTTTTTTACCCTTTTGGGTTCCTTTTAAAAAATACGGGATCTTTTTAAAAGTGGATAAGGGAAATTTTTTATCCAACTTTTTTTCCCCTGAAATTAAGGTAATGGGTTTTTCCTTTATTTCCCGAGGGGAGGCCTTTGGAAATTTTTTAGGAAATTTTTTTTCCCCCCGGGCGCATTAATCTTGCACCCCCCAACCCGCCGTTTTTTACCTTTTTGGGGGGGCGGCATTTTTTTTAAAAATTAAAAAAATGTGAAAATTGGGGAGATTAAAAAACCCCTTTTTTTTTGGGCTGATTAAAAATTTAAATTTAAAAGAATAAAAAATAAAAATTTATTAATAAAAACAAAAGGGGCCCCCCTT
>JAXDDW010000477.1:2500-10000 GCA_034670385.1 Hoplostethus mediterraneus | reverse complement strand
GAAAGAGGGAAACAAGCAAAAAAAAAGGGGGAAAGAAAAGAAAAAGAAGAAAACAAAAATAAAGGAAGAAAAAGAGAAAAAAAAAAAGGGAAAAGAAAAAGGAGGGAAATAAAAAAAAGGAAAGAAAGGTGATAGAAAGGGAAAAAAAAGAAAAAGGGAGAAAAAGGGGGAAAAAAAAAAGGGAAAGAGGAAAAAACGAAAAGGAGAAAAAAAGGAAAAAAAAAAAAGAAAAAAAAAGGGAGAAAAACCGAGAAGATAAAGAAAAAAAGAAAAAAAAGTAAAAGAGAGAAAAAAGGAAAGGGGGGAAAAGGAAGAAAAAGAAAAAAAAGAAAAAGAAAAAGAAAAAAAAAAAAGAAAAAAAAAGGGAAAAAAGAAAAAGGAAAAAAAGGTAGAAAATCATAAGAAAAAAAAGCAAAAAAGACAAAAAGAAAGAAAAGGAAAAGAACAAAAAGAAAAGAAAAAAAAAAAGGAATGAAAAAAGAAAAAAAAAGAAAAAAAAGGAAAAAAAACAAAGAAAAAAAAAAAGAAAAAAAAAAAAAAAAAAAAAGGGATAAAAGGAAAGAAAAGAGATAAGAAAAAAAGAAAAAGGAAAAAAACATAAACAAGAAAAAGAAAGGAAAAGAAAAAAAAAAAAAAAAGAAAAAGCGAAAAAAGTAAAAAAGGAAAAAAAGGGAGGGAAAAAAAAGGAAAAAAAAAGAAAAGAAAAAGAAAGGAAAAGAAAAAAAAAAAGAAAAGAAAAAGGGAAAAAAAAAGAAAAGAAAAGGAAAAAAAGGGAAAAAAAGAAAAAATAAAGAAAAGAATAAAAAAAAAAAAAAGAAAAAAAAAGGTAAAGGAAAAAAAAGGAAAAAAAAAAAGAAGAAAAAAAAGAAAAAGGAAAGAAAAAAAAGGAAAAAAGTCAAAAAAGAAAAGAAAAAAAAAAATAAGAACAAGAAAGAAGAAAAAAAAAAGAAAAGAAAAGAAAAACAAAGGAAAAAGAAAAAAAAAAAAAAATAAAAGGGAAAAGAAGGAGGGGAAATAAAAGAAAAAAAAGAAACACAAAAAGAAAAAAAAAGAAAAAGAAAAAAAAGAAAAGAAAAAAAAGAGAAAGAAAGAAAAGAACAAAGGAGAAAGAAGAGGGGGAAAGGGGGGACATAAAAAAAAAAAAAAAAAAAAAAAGAAAAAAGAAAAGAACAAGAAAAGAAAAGAAAAAAAAGGGGAAAAAGGAAAGAGGGAAGAAAAAGGAAGGGAAAGAGAAAAGGGATAAGGAAGAAAAAAGGAAAAAATAAAAAAAATAAAAAAAAAGAAAAGGAAAAAAAAAGAAAGAAGAAAAGGAAAAAGAAAAGGAAAAAAGGAACAAAGGAAAAAAAAAAAGGGGAAAGTAAAAGGGAAAAAGGGGAAAAAAAAAAAGAAAAAAAAAAGGGGAAAAAAAAGAAAAAAAAGGAAAAGAAAAAAAAAAAGAAGAAAAAAAAGGAGAAAAAGAAAAAAAGAAAAAAGAAAAAATAAGAAAAAAAGGGGAAAAAAAGAAAAAAAAAAAGAAAAAAAAAGAAAAGAAAAGGAGAAAGAAAGTAAAGGAAAGGACAAAGAAAAAAAAAAAAAAGAAAAAGGAGGAAAAAGGGAAAAAGGAAGAACAGAAAAAAAAAGTCAGAAAAGGGAAGAAAAGGGAAAAGAGAAGAAAGAAAGGAACAAGTAAAGAAGAGAAAAGAGATGGGGGAAAACAAAGGAATAAAAAAGGGGAAAAAAAGGAGAAAAGAAACAAAGGAAAAAGAAAAAGGAAAGAAAAAAACAAAGAAGAAAGGGAAGAAAAAATAAAAAATAGAAAGGAAAAAAAGGAAAACAAAAAGAGGAAAGGAAAAAAAAGAAAAGAAAGAAGAAAAAAAAAATAAGGGGGAAAAAAGGGAAAACAAGAGGAAAGAAGAACAAGGAAAAATAAAAAAAGAAAAAAAAAAAAAAAAAGAAAATAAGGAAGGAAACAAAAGAGAAATAGAAGGAAATAAAGAAAAGGGAAGAGGAAAAAAAAAAAAAAGTATAAAAGAAAGACAAAAAGGAAAGAAGAAAAAAAGAGAAAAAAGGGAGAAAAAGAGAAAAAAGAAAAAAAGGAAAAATAGAAAGGGAAGAAAGAGAAAGGGAAAAAAAGGAAAAAAGAAAAGAAGGGGGAAAGGGAAAAAAGAATTAAAAGAAAAAGGAAAAAGAAAAATGTGGAAAAAAAAGAAAAAAAAAAAAAAAAAGAAACAAAAAGGAATGGAAGGGAAGAAAAGAAAAAGAAAAAAAAAAAGACAAGAAAAGGGGAAGAAGAAAAAGAAGAACAAAAAGAAAGAAAGAAAAGAAAAAAGAAAAAAGGGGAGGAAGGGAAAAAAGAAAAATAGAAAAAAAAAGAAAAAAAGAGAAAAGGGAAAGAAAGAAAAAAAAAGGGAAAGAAAAGAAGGGTGAGAAAAAAGTAAAGAAAAAGAGAAGAAAAACAAAAATAGAAAGGAAAGAAAAGTTTAAAAAAAAAGAAATAGAAAAAAAAAAAAAAGAAAAAAATAAAAAGAAATAAAAAAAAAAAAGAAAAAAAAGGAGAAAAAAAAGAAATAAAAAAAAAAGGAAAAAAGAAAAACAAAGAGAAAAAAAAAAAAAAAAAGAAAAGAAAAAATAAGAAAAATGGGGAGAAAGAAAAAAAAAAAAGGGCAAGAAGAGAAAAGAAAAATAAGAAAGAAAGAAAAAAAAAAAAGAAAAGAAAAAAAAAAGAAAAAAAAAGAAAGGAAGGCACGAAAAAAAAGAAAAGGGAAAACAAAGAAGAAAGAAAAAAAAAGGGGAAAGAAAAAGAAAGAAAGAAAAAGAACAAGAAAGAAAATAAAGAAAGAACAGAGAAAAGAAAAAAAAAAAAGCGAAAGAAAAAGAAAGGGAAAAAAGAAAGGAAGAAAAGAAAAAAAAGGAAAGAAATGAAAATAAAAAAGAAAAAAGAAAGAAAAAAGGAACACAAGAAAAGGAAAAAAGGAGGGAAAGAAAAGAATAAAGAAGGAAGGGAAAAGGGAAAAAAAGAAGAAAAGGAAAAAAAAAATAAAAAAAAGAAAACAAAAGAAAGGAAAGGAAAAAAAGAAAAAAAGAAAAGGAAAAAAAAAAAAGGTAAAAAAGAAAAAGAAAGGGGAAAAAGGAAAAGTCTCCAGGGGTGAAGAAAAAAAGAAAGGAAAAGGGAGAAAAGGGGAAAAAGAAAGCGAAAAAAAAAGATAAGGAAGAAACAGAAAAAGGAAAAAAGGGAAAAAAGAAGAAAGAAAAAAAAAAGAAAGAAAAAAGGGAAGAAGAAAAAAAAGAAAAAAAAAAAAGGGGGGGAAAAGAAAAAGAAAAAAAGAAAAAAAAAAAACAAAAGAAAAAAAAATAAGACAAATAAAAAAAAAGAAAAAACGGAAGAGAAAAGGAGTAAAAGAAGGAGAAAAAAGAAAGAGAAGAAAAAAAAAAAAAAAAGAAAAGAGAAAAAAAAAAAGAAAAGAAAGGGGAGGAGTAAAAAACAAAAAAAAAAGAAAAAAAGGCGGAAAAAAGAAAAGGAGAAAAAAGAAAAAAGAAAAAAAGAAAAAAAAAAAGAAAAGAAGAAAAAAAAGGAAGAGAAAAAGAAAAAAGAAAAAAAAAAAACACACAAAAAAGAAAAAAAGAAAGGAAAGGGGGAAACAAAGGAAGAAAGAAAGAAAAAAGAAAAACAGGAAAAAAGGAAAAGAAAAAGAGGAAAGAAAAAAAAAGGAGAAAGAAAAGAGGGAAAAAAAAGGGGGGGGAAAAAAAAAGAAAGGAAAAAGGAAAGAAATAAAAAAAAAAGGGAAGAAATGGGGAACAAGAAAAAAAGGGAAAAACCAAAGGAAAAAAGAAAGGGGAGGAAAGGAAAAAAAAGGGAAAAAGAGGGGAAAAAAGGGAAAGAAGAAAATGAAAAAAAGAAAAAAGAAGAAAAGAAAGAAAAAAGAAAAGGAGAAAGGGGGAAAAAAAAAGGGGGAGAAAGGAAGGGAAAAAAAAAGAAATAAAAAAAGAAACACAGGAAACAAAAAAAAAAAAAGGAAAAGGAAAGGAAAAGAAAAAAAAAAAAAAAGAAGAAAAAAGGGGGAAAGAAGAAAAAAAAAAAAAGGAAATGAAAAAAGAAAAGAAAAGAAAAAGGAAAAAAAAAGGAAGAGTAAAAAAAAAGGGAGAGAGAAAAAGGGAGGAAAAAAAAGACAAAGAAAGGAAAAAGGGGAAAAAAAGAAAAAGAAAAAAGGGGAGAAAAATGAAAAATAAAAAAAGAAAAGAAAAAAAAAAAAAAGGAAAAAAAAAAAAAAAAGAAAAAGAAAAAAAAAAAAGAAAAAGAACAAAGGGGAAAACGAAGGAAGAAGAAGAAAGAGAAACAAAAAGAAAAAGGGGGAAGAAAAACGAAAAAGGAAAAAAAAAAGGAAAGGGGAAAAAATAAGGGAAAGGGAAAAAAAAAAAAAAAAGAAAAGGGAAAAAAAAAAGGAAGAAAAGAAAAAAGACAAAAGAAAAAGGAAAAAACGAAAAAAAAAAAAGGAAAGGGAGGAAAAAAAAGGAAAAAGGGAAAAAAGGGAAAGGGAAAGGGAGAAAGAAAAGAAAAAAGGGGAAGATAAAACAAAAAGAAGGGAAAGGACAAAGGGGAGGGGAAAAGAAAAAAGAAAAGAAAAAAATAAAGGAAAAAAAGTAAAAGGAAAGGAAAAAAAAAAGGGAAGGAAAAAGAAAAAAAAAAGGAAAAGAAACGGAGGAAATGAAAAAATAAAGGGGGAGAAAAAAAAGAAAAAAAGGAAAAGAAAAGGAAGAAAGGGAATAAGAAAAAAGATAAAAAAGGAAAAGGAAAAAAGACAAAAAAAAAAAGAAAAAGAAAAAAGGAGAAGACAAAACAAAAAAAAAAAAGGGGGAAAAAAAAAGAAAAAATAAAGGAAAAAGACAAAAAGAAAAAGAAAAGAAAAGAAAAAAAAATAAAGAAAAAGAAAAGAAAAAAAGAAAACGAAAAAGGAAAAACGAAAAGAAAGAAAATAAAGAAAGAAAAAAAAAAAAAGAAAGAAAAAAGAAAGAAAAAAAGAAAAAGGAAAAGAAAATAGGGGAAAAAAGGGAAAGAAAAAAAAAAGGGGAAAGGGGAAGGAAAAGAAAGAAAAAGAAAAAAAAGGAAAAAAAGGAACACAAGAAAAGAGAAAAAAAGAAAAAAAGAAGAAAGGGAAAAAAAAGGAAAAGGAAAGAAAAAAAAAGAGAAAAAAGAAAAAAGGAAAGGGAGAAAAAAAGGAGAGGAAAAAAAAGAGAAAAAAAAGGGGAGAAAAAAAAGGGGGAAAAAAAAAAAATAGAAAAAAAAGAGAAAGAAGAAGTCAAGGAAAGGGAAAAAAAAAAAAAGAAAAACAAAAAAAGGAAAAAAGGATAAAAAAGGAAAAGAAAGAAAGGAAAAAAAAAAGGAAAAAAAGAAAAGGGGGGCAATAAAAAGAAAAGGAAAAAAAAGGAAGAAAGGAAAGAAATAAAAAAAAAGAAGAAAAAGAAAAGATAAAGAAGGAAAAAAAAAAAGAAAGGAAAAAAGAAGAGAAAAAGGAAAAAAAGGGAGGGAAAAAAAAAGAAACAAAAAAAGGAAGGGATAAAAGAAGATAAGAGAGAAAAGAAAAGAAAAGAAAGGAGGAAAAAACAGAAAGGAAAAAAAAGAAAAAAGAAGAAAAAAAAAAGGGAAAAAAATAAAGGGAAGGGAAAAAAGAACAAAGAACAAAAAAAAGAAAAAGAAAAAAGTTCGGAGGAAAAAAGGAAAAGGAAAAAAAAAATGGAAGGAAAAAAAAGAAAAAAGAAGAGAGGAAGAAAGAAAAAAAAGAAGCAAAAAGGAAAAAAAAAAAAAAAAAAGAAAAGAAGGGAAGAAGGAAAGGGGAAATAAAGAAGAAAAAAAAAAGAAAGAAAAAGGCAAGGAAACAAACGAAGAGGAAAGAAAAAAAAATGGAAAAAAAAGGAAAAGGGAAAAAAAAGAAGGGGGGGAAAAGAAGAAAGAAAAAAAAAGAAAGGGAAAAAAAGGAGCAAGAACAAGGGAAAGGAAAAAAAAAAAAAAAGGGAAAAGTGAAAAAGGAAAAAAAAGAAAAACCGAAAAAAGAAAAAAAGAGAAAAGAGAAGAAAAAAAAGAAGAAAAAAGAAAAGTAGAAAAAGAAAAAGAAAAAAAATAAAAAGGAAATGGAAGAAAAAAAAAAGAAAAAAGAAAGGGAAAAAAAAGGAGGGAAAAACAAAAAAGAGAAGAAGAAAAAGGAAAGAATGAACAAAAGGAAAAAGAAAGGTGTAAGGGGGGAAAAAGAACGGAAAAAGAAAAAAAAGAAAAAAGGGAAAAGGGAACGGCAAAAAAGAGGAAGAACCAGGAAAAAAGGAAAGAAAAAGGGAAAGAACAGAACAATAAAAAAAAGAAAAAAGAAGAAAAGGAAAAGAAGAAAACAGTAAAAGGAAATAAGAAAAAAAGTAAAAAAGAAAAAAAACAGGAAAAAAAAAAAAGAAAAAAAGGGAAGGAAAGAAAAGGAAAAAAAAAAGAAAGAAAAGAAGGAAAAAAAAGAAAAAGGAAAGGGAAAAAAAGAAAAGAAGGGAAAAAAAAAGAAAGAAAAAGAAAAAAAAATACAAGGAAAGGAAAAAAAGGTAAGAAAAAGAAAAAGGAAAGGGAAAAAAAAAAAAAGAAAAAAGAGAAAAAAAAAGTAAAAGGATAAAAGAGAAAGGAAAAAAAAGGAAAAGGAAAGGAAGAAAGAAAAAGAAAAAAGGATAAAGGAGAAAAATAAAAAGGGAAAGAAAAGAAAAGAAAAAAAAGTGAGGAAAAAAAGAAGAATAAAAAAAAGGAATAGGTGAAAAAGAAAGAAGAAAAAAAAAAAAAGGGAAAAAGAAAAAGAATAAGAAGAAAAGAAAGAAGGGAAAAAAAAAAGAGGAAACAAAAAGGAATAAGAAAGGATGAAAAGGAAAGAAAAAAAGAAAAAAGAAAAACGAAAGGAAAAAAAAGAAAGTGGAGAAGAAAAGGAAAAAAAGGCAAGAAAAGAAAAAAGACAAAAAAAGAAAGAAAAAGAAAAAAAAAAAAAGAAGAAAGGAAAGGAAAAAAGAAAGAATAAGAAAAAGGGAAAAAAAAAAAAAAAGGGGGAGAAAAAGGGTGAAAGATAAAAAGAAAAAGGAGAAAAAGAAAAGGAAAAAAGGAAGAAAAGAAAGGAAAAAAAAGGGAAAAAAAGAAAAAAAGAAGAAAAAAAAAAAAAAAGAATGAGGGAAAAAAAGAGATAAATCAAAAAGAAAAGGAATTACGGAAAGAAAAAAACCAAAGTGGGGAAAGAAGAAAAAAAGATAGGAAGAAGGAAAGAAAGAAAGAAAAGAAAAGAAAAGGAAAAAAAAAGAAAAAACAAAAAAACGGGGAAAAAAAAAAAGAAAGAAAAAAAAAAAGAAGAAAAGTAAAAAAAAGAGAAGAAAAAAAAAGAAAGGGAAAACATAGGGACAAAGAAAAAGGGAAAATGGGAAAAAAAAAGGAAAAAAGAAAAAAAAAAAAGAAAAAGAAAGAAAAGGAAGGAAGAAAAAGAAAAAAAAAAAAAAGGTAAGAAAAAAAAAGAGAAAAAGAAA
>JAXDDW010000476.1:0-13969 GCA_034670385.1 Hoplostethus mediterraneus | reverse complement strand
AGCGTTTTGGATTTTCTGTTGATAGAGTTTGAGTTTCTGTAGGTGGCGCTGTTTGTCTTTGTCTGTTCAGCCATGGTGGCTATCGCTGCTCATGCTGACTACCCAGTTCATCTTCTGTTTATTCCAAACAAACTGAAAACACAAAACGCATCACTTCCTGTGTGTCTGAGGAGTTTTACCCGACACTGGGTGTTTAGAACAGCAAATGTAAAAGCTCTCATGATGTTGAATCACTGTTGGGTTAAATCAATCAGCCAGTAAAGCAAAATAGACATTTATTCATATGAAAATGTCCCAGATTATTACTTTATATTATTATATTATATTAGTCTCTCAAAAAACAATCACTTACTGAAAAGAATATCGATATATTTGAATATTAGAAATACATATTGTCACATTACTTAAATTACCATGCATACCCTACGGTCTTCTTGCTGCTCCCTCATTGGCCCCGGATTGGCCCCGTGGTTTCTCAGTGGATACAAACAAGAGAGCTGAGGACCTCTGCTGGTTTAAGGTGAGAGTAGGGCACATGCATGTAACAGGAGTCTAGACCCACGCACATACTGTCCATGCACGCATACTACACACGCATAACTTTACACACGACGTTACAAATGTCATGGAACTGATTTTAGGTTTGAGGATGGGGAATGTCGGTAGTTCGTGTTTTAAAACTAAATAAATAAAAAATAAAATAAAACTTGGCCCAAAATGGAAGTATGATAAGTCATGTGATAGTTTTCAATCTCCAGGAAAAGAACACAGCAGTGGGCTGACAGTAACACCAGCCATGTTGAGTCGTAGGTTTTCATTGTTAGCAATACTAGGAGATTGGAATTACTCCTGCGAAGCCTGCGGAATGGGACGTCACATACTTTGTCTGATCCTAGGTAAATGATTTATTGTTGATTTTTATCCTGATATTTGAACTCTTTCACTTTCCCGTTGTGTGAGTTACAGAGAGGTTTCCTGCTGAAGAGTAATTATGACAAAAATATTGTGGTAACAGTATAAGATGCGATTGTTGAAGTAAAATTAAATACTGTATTGTCTTCTAAAAGGAAATTCATTACCGCAGCTTGTATGTGACTAAACGTTTAAAAAAATATACTATACTGGTATTTTATTCTTTACAATACGTTTGTGAAGTCTATATAACCCCCCCCCCCCCCCCCCCTCCTCCTCCTCCTCTCATTTTCTCCACTGCAAAGAACAGGCTGTTTTGAGGGCGTGGAGGTTGTATGTAATGAGCACTGCTCTGATTGGCCGCCTCACGCCTCACTCACGGCATGAGGCGGAGAGCAGAGCACTCATGCTCCTGTTGGGGGACATTACACACACCAGTGACATTTGCTATTCATCTGATGGAGATAGAAAAGCATGGACGCTCGCGATTCGTTCACAACTTATACGTTTCAATCGATCAAACAAGTAATCAAATTAAAAAACGTGGAGGTAGTGCCACATTCAGTGCAAAGTCCTTAGGGGTTGATTGCAGAGCTATTTTTAAGAAGGACCTGATTGGGGGAATTGGAGGGGAAGACTATGGACTCCTCCACAGACGAGCTGTCTGAGGAGTGCTCAGCTCTTCCCCGAGGCTCCAGGAGTCAGAGAACAACTCTGATGCAGGCCTCTTGACTTGCCTTTTTTCTTTCGAAAAAAGTTTATTGACACGTATTCATAAAACACATACACTGTTTACAGTCATAAAAACATACACATCTTTGGCAAATAAAACAATCAAATAAATAAAACAGCCACATATATATATCAACATCTGTAAAACCATAAACAACAAATACTGTTGTCAATGTGTGCAGAATAGATCGCTACATTATTACATTGGCCTTTTTCACGATCCAATATGGCTCCTTGATCCGGCAGGTACACGGAAGTAGTCTCTCGTTCATCAACTGAGATGAACGAGATGAACGGTCGGTCTCTATCGGACTTCTCGGACATCGGACGGTTCGAAGTCCGATAGAGACTGAACGGTTCATCAGCTCTCTCGTTCATCTCGTTCATCTGCTCTCTCGTTCAGAGAGGGCGATGTCCCAGCGCCAAACAAATAAATAACAGCGACTTCACCGGCGATTTGCCTTTTTTTCTCTGCAGATGCAGAAAGTTCAGTGCAAGCCATTCTAGTTCAATAATCCGATTTAGTTTGAGGAATTAAAGAAAAAAAATTAACGTTATACAGTTGCAAACGTCTTTATTAAAATGGCAAACATAAAAAATATGAAAACAAACAACAATGAAATAAATATAAGCATGTCTGCTCACTGCAGGTCATGACCAAATATAACAATCAAAGTGTCACAGTGAGAAGGGCCTTAATATAAAACAACAAAAGAAACAAACCAAGTTGTAAACATATTATAACAAATATAAATACAAATATAAAAAAAGAATCAAAACTCTAAAGGTTTGATTCATTTACATTTTTCATTTGAAAAAAAGTTTATTGACACATATTCATAAAACATACACTGTTTACAGTCATAAAAACATACACATCTTTGGCAAATAAAACAATCAAATAAATAAAACAGTCACATATCAACATCTGTAAAAACCATATTGTTCAGTTTAAAACAATAAAAGCATTTGTTTTAAAACGGCTTACAGATAAAAGTGTTTAACTTTCCCTACCACGTCTCGCCAATTTTCTCTTCCTCCCCCCTCCCTGTCAAATTTAACCCCCAGTATTTGTTGTCCAGTCTGGGTCACGGTCAGGAGAAGGCCTACTGTCTCAGTCGCTGTCCATGGTCCATAAAATTGGGCTTGAGTCTTGTCTCTGTTCAGTTTTGACCCAGAGGCCCGTCCAAACCAGTCAGTCACGTCCAGCGTCCTATTGACAGAAAAAAGGTCGGTGCATAAAATGTTAAAATCATCCATATACACTTGGCATTTGGCGGTAAATCCCCCGCTCCCCGGGATTGACACGCCATTGATTCTTTTGTCCCTTCTCAAGATCTGTGCCAACGGCTCTATACAGATAATGTAGAGGAGAGCCGATAACGGACAACCCTGACAGACACCGCAGTGTAAGTTAACTGCTTTGGTCAAATGCCCATTAACAACAAATCTGCTGGTACTGCCCGGTACAGCAAACCCACCCAGGCTATAAACCTTTCCGGAAAACCCGCTTTTCGCAGTACCTGGAAGAGGTACTGGTGCGAGATCCGATCAAAGCCTTTCTCAAAATCTAAATTGAGGACTACTAGCCGGATGTTTCTGTCTCTCGCATTACAGATGGTGTCTCGGATCAGTACGAGGCTGTCGGTGATCTTTCTCCCCGGGATGGCACAGGCTTGATCCGGGTGAATCAGCCCCTCTAAAACCAAAGACATACGAGTTGCTAAAAAGTTTGCAGTCAAATTTTAAAAGGGTTATCGGTCTCCAGTTTTTCAAGTCCGTCTTGTCATTTTTTTTGTGAAGTAGAGTCACTATCCCTACTCTAAAACTGTCCGGTAGTCGGTCTAGTCTTTCAAAATCCATAAAAACAGCAACTAAATCAGGTGCTAAAATATCCCAGAAGGTTGGATAAAATTCCAAGGGAAGCCCGTCTTCTCCTGGGGACTTCCCTTTCTTAAAATTCCTAATACATTTATCTAACTCTAAAAGGGTAAGATCCTGGGTTAAAAGCATGCTGTCATCTAGTGTTTTATCAACGGATTTTAAAACCTCCCCCATGGTGTCAATGTCAATTTATTTTTCTTTATAGAGATCCCCATAAAACTCTTCTATTACTTCTTTTAGTTCATTTGTGTTTGTTGTGTATCCATTTCCTTTTTTTAGTTCTAAAATACCCCCTTTGCTTAATTTAAAAAAAAAAAAAAAGTACCTGGAACACTTTTCTCCTTCTTCGATCTCTCGTTCTTTACTACGCAAAATAACACCCTTACCTTTAATTTCTGCTAAAACCGACATCTCCCTTTTTACTGCTTTCACATCCTTGTTATAATCAAAACCCTGTTGAATTAGTTTAAAATAACGCTGTAGGCGTTTCTGCAGTCCCAACATGCATCTGTTTTCCCTATCTTTTGTCCTTCCCTTCACCATTTCCCACCAGTGCGCATGTGAATCGTATAGGTCCTGAAGGGTCTGCCATTGACTGTACTGCTCCCTGAACTGGCTAACTAACTCCCTACCCTCTAACAGGGAGCACTTCAGTTTCCACAAACCACTTCCTACTGTCACACCCGAAGAGAGTGAAAGGGTGCAGGAGAGCATAGCGTGGTCGGAAAAGAAGACGGAAAAGGGTTAATCTAGCATCGGTTGGCGGGCAATTTCGTGTGTAAACATGTAGTCAATGCGAGAGGCTTTGGTGCCATCACTACTAAACCAGGTGAAGCCCTCCTCTCTGCGATGCAAGGTCTTAAAACAGACCTGCAGTTTCAAATCCCTGCATAAGCCCCGCAATAAAACCGATGTTTTATCAAGTTTAAAATCATCCCCTGCCCTATCTTTGCTAGATAAAACACAGTTAAAATCCCCTCCTACCACTAACGGTGCCCTACCTAGCATGTGGGACTGCAAGTCTTCTAAAAGGTCATACCTGTCATTTTTGTCGTTAAAACCGTAAACATTTAACAAGTTAAAATCCTTTCCCATGTATGTCAGATGTGCTAAAAGTGCCCGTCCATCTTTAACTACAGTGCTGCCCTTCACCAGAATAGAGGGATTGTTTATTAAAATGGCCACTCCATCATTTTTGTTTTCATTTGATCTGCTCCAAAATGATTCTTGTGGCCACTTCTCCTCCAATTGTCTGTATTGTTTTAAAAAGGGTATGACACACTCCTTTAGTAAAAACACATCTGATTCAAAAGCACTCAGAAAGGATAAAACTGTTTGGACTCTAACTCTCGACCTCACACTTTTCACATTGAGGGTGGAAATGATGAGGGTCATGAGTACAGTTTAAAAAAAAACAACAGGTAAGACATTTTAAAAGATTAAGAATTCAACAGGTTAAAAACAAACACACGATTTAAAAAAAGGCACTCAGGTCACTACTTGCGATGGTGCTCCTACTTCACCTTTATGGGGGAAGTCTGGCGGCCGGGCGTGGAGGAAGTGCCACATTCAGCACTGACTCTTTACAGGTTGATTGGAAAGCTATTTTTAAAAAAGAGACCTGATTGGGAGAGGGAAGACTCTGGACTCCTCCATAGACAAGCTGTCTGAGGAGTGCTCAGCTCTTCCCATCTTCTCCGAGGCTCCAGAAGTCTCAGATGCAACGCAGATGCAGGCCTCTTAACTGGCTGGGCTTACGGTAAGCAAGCTACTAGTGTTATCCGACTCAGTCATGGTGTTGGGCTCAGCACCGCCCTCTACCTGCATTGCCCCACCCCCCTCGGCACACTCCATTGGTGGGGCAAATAGCAGGCACCTCCCCTTCTTTCGCCTCACCTGTCCCCTCTCCACCAACCACAGGATTTGGCGGGAGATTTGAATTTTCTGGCCCAGCCTCTTCAATCAGCTCTCTAACTGCCGTGCCTTGTCGGCCATTAGCTTGTTGGCAAAAGATTTTGGGCAATCTCTGAAGAGGTGGTTTGACTCTCCACAGAGGTTGCACTTTCTGCCATTGGTACACTCCTCAAAAGTGTGCCCAATTTCTCTGCATTTGCCACACATAATTTTTTGGCATGCTTCTACCAGGTGCCCGTGCTCACCACACTTGGGGCACAGCTTGGGCTGGCCCTGGTAATGAATGTAGCCTCGGTTTTCACCCAAAACTACCATAGATGGCAGATGTTTCAGGCCTTGGTAGCCCTGGGGGTCCTGCCATTGTTGAATAGGGACCCTCCAGGCACAGTTCCAAATGCCATCCTCATCTCTCACTTTGGTAGCCTGGCCTTTAACAGTGCAGTATCGATTAAGCCACAAACAAATGTCATCAGCATTCACTGTTTCATTGAACATTCTGACAATGACCACTTTCGCGGCATTGTCAGTCAGTTTCTCCACATTGAAAGCTTAAAACTGGGCTTTCTCTTCCTCAAACTTTGTCCAAAACTTTCCCAACACAATAGCAGATCCAAAACTCACATCGAACCCTTTGTTAAAAGGGAGAGTAAGAATACAGTTGAAATCGTTGCCTCCGCATGCCAGCATGGGAAGCCGACATGGTGGAGGCACCACAAGCTAAAACCACAAGCTAAAAGCTAAAAAGACAAGAGGGCTAAAAGCAATAAAATTGCAGGTAAACTTGCAGCGTTTAAAATACTATAAAAGGCTAAAACAATGAATAACTAAAACACTTACCTTCTGCTTGGTTGGCCTGGACCAGATGTTATCCGATAGAGTGCAGGTAGAGTCCTCTAGGCCAATGGTTTCTTTTATGGAGTTTTACAATCACTAGAAGCAGATTGTTTTTATCCACAAAAGAAAAGGCAATATCCTCCTGCGGCACAGCAAAATAATACCACAACAGGTAATGTTTTAAACCGACCAGTAGGGGGCGATCACAGTCTTAGCCAAAAGGTCGAGAAGCAATTTTATGCCAACATATTGTTGCTGTCATTAATGTATGTAATTAATTAGTCACTACTCACTGACAGCTATTTGACCCCTACTTCCCACGGTTATGGTTTCATACAGTATGTACATAACTGGTGCCATGCTGTGGTACTATAGTGGCATTGCTTTAAAGGCTATTTCAGGTGTTTTTGTAGTAGTGTGGGCTGCAAAATGTTCCATTCAAAAATGTTAAATGCTAAATCTCTTGGAGGTCTTGGTGCTTTGTGCCCATTTACTTTTCTTTCCTCTTTCCAGGCACTGTCATAGCTGATGTATCACAAGTAACAAAGCGGACTGGAGAAACTGTCAGCATACACATGAACAAAACAAGACTGGATTTAAACATGTTCCTATGGACCTATGGGGACCACAGCCCCACTAATACAATCCTCATTGTCATCAACGGAGACGTTACCGTGGTCAATGGGACCAGATTTGAGAACAGGCTTCATACACATGTAGAAACTGGATCAATCACCATCTCCAACCTCACCATCAATGACACTGGGGTTTTTAAGGCTCAGATTATAACAGAAGCAGGGCTCTGGCAACAAACATTCAACCTCAAAGTCTCTGGTGAGCTGCACGTCTTTTGCCTTTTAGTCAATCAAGTTGTAAAACTAAAGTGTGTCCCCATAATTTTGTAAGACTTGTGCTAAGGTTCTCAAAGCATGTTCTGAATTTTAATTCTCCAGATATAATGCTATGTACAATATAGCACTGGCCTCTGCGTGACAATGTGATCTTGACATTGCACTGTGGATCGGCCTGAAATGTGGAGGGATGATGTATTTTGTGTTCTGGTGTTACATTAAGGTCAAAATGTCAAACGTTGAAAGGCCATAACTGCCACCAGTCCAATTTTGATGAAACTTGGTGTGATGATGCGTCTTGTTACCCTTTGGCCCAAAGGGGTGCCCACAGCATTCGTGGGTTCATTTACATTTTCACTTCAATTTTTTGCAGGATTTCATTCAGACTGACTTACAAGGAGCCATCGTGGTTCTTGTCATTTGTGTCGGTTTCTCCTAGATAATTTGTTAATTTCGGTTCATGTCCTGGTGGGAGAAAACGTCACTCTGGACACTGACATAGACGAACTCCAGAAGAAACATGAGGTCAAGTGGACACGTGGTCCAACGTTTACTGGTGAGCTGATGGCTCGGTGGCAGAATAATATTACCACTGTAAACTACATGGAAAGCTTCAGGGGCGCCCTGCAGCTGAACCCACACTCTGGATCCCTCACCATTATGAAAGTGATGAGCAACTACACTGGGTCTTACTGTCTCGAAATCCTACTGGGTAGAGATCCACACATATTGAGACGGTACTTTGTGACGGTGTTTGGTAAGTATGTTGTTATTAGTAGCCTTCTTACTGTACGTTATGTCATTTATTTTATATAAATGACATAATGTAAATAATATGACGTATATGAAGTAACAATTGACGTATGTTACATGAACAGCGAATGAAATCCGTATTCATGAATGTTCTAATCTAAAAACTATTGCTCAAAGAGGAAGTTCTAGTGGACTGAATAAAACAATCTGAGGCCAGTCCCGTATGTCACACTTTGATTCTTTTATAATAACGACTATTTCAAAGTATGTTTTGTTTTTTTCCCCCTTTATCCTCTAGAACCTGTTTCTAAACCACACATTTCTACAGCGCTGGTCAATACAACCGACGACACGAGCTGTTCCATTGACTGTTCTGTGGAGAACGCAGCAGACGTGACTCTGTCCTGGTACCGAGGGGAGAAGGAAATAAAGCAGGTCAGCAACCCTGACATCTTCAACAACCTCTCTCTCGGTCTGAAGATAAATGAGCAGAACGAAGACATCTACAGCTGCGTGGCAGCCAACCCCGTCAGTGTCAAAGCAGTCAAAGTCAACTCCACACAGTGGTGTCCTCCTGGTAGGTCACGTGAAAACAGAAAATGCAATCGCTGTGTTCAGACAATGCCAGGCCAACTAGAAACCTCAACAAGAGGTGATTGTGTAGTGCAGTGTACATCCACTGATTTTGAGTTCAACTTTCTCTGTAAAGCAGTATAAACAATAAGCAGCATGAACATAAACTTAAATCTCTGTTTACCCTGTGATTAAGACCTGCGTCTTGTTGTTCGTCTTTTTCCACTCATGCGTACATACATTCAAACACACATTTCAACACACACAGAGAAAGTTCATTTCTTTTGCTATTATTGTACACAGGGTTGGGCAAATTACTTCAAAGATGTATTCCATTACAAGTATTAGTAATGTAATCAGTAACATAATCCAAACTCTGTAATATTCTGATTATTTTCAGTTACTTTCAAATGACATTCAAATGACTTTCAAATTCTACTTTCTCAATAATACTACAATACTTATTTTGAGGTGTAAAGGTACAGATAAGGAAAAACAAAAATGTTCAAATTGTCACGTCTCAGCCGTGCCACCAGTGTTCCCTGTGCTCTTCCTCCCCCTTGTGTCTCTACCTGTCTGTCTCTGTCTGTCTGTGTGTATATGTTGGTGGGCGTGGCTTCAGACTCTGGCTCCTCCTTGGCTCATCACCACCTCCCGCTCACCTGCTCTACCCCGCACACCTGCTATCCATCAACCATCACCGCCAGTACATAAACCCCGGCTTTCCTCCCAGTCATCACCAGATCGTTGATTTAGTCACTGTGGTATTCCTTGTTTCCGGCTGCTAGAATTGTGTGTTCTAGTGTAACTCATGTTTTTTCTGCATCTCGCTAGCTTTGCTCTCCTCAGGATCATTGCTGACTACCCAGCCCATCATCTCGTCTCTCCGTCTGCCAGCCTGCCTGTCTGTCTACCTGCCTGTTCACCACCTGCTTGCCTTGCCAGCCGCATCCACCATCGGTTTCCCCCTGCTTCCACCTCCTGCTCCTTCCTCCAGCCTCCCCCCCGGGTTTTCCCTCAATAAATCATTATTTTCTATACTCTGAGTTCGGCTCTGCATTTGGGTCCAACCCGTCACATTGCAACACAAATGGAAATTTTGGAAACTTTATTCCAGTTTTGCACAAAAACAATAATTTGCCACAATGTATGAATATGTAGAACTATTTTGCTATTTTGGTTGATTTGCATTATTGGTTATATCTACTGTTACGTTATGGGTTGTTTGTTATGTTGATCAATAAGATCAGGAATTTTATAACTCCAGAGCAGAGGATATTGAATTTAAAAAGGGACAGGTTTATTGATAGTGCATTGATTGTGGTTGTTAGACTGTCTTCACTGTCTTGAGCATAATCAGACATTTTAGTGTTTGCCGGTATTACTTTACTACATGGTATTACATCATGGGATAGTACAGTTTATAGACTAATATGACCATTCTGAGTCTGTGCTATGAATGTTCAGGTTAGGATCAAGACCTGGGAAAGACATGTTGGTCAGCACGTAGAAACAACACCCTCCGACATTGTCTTCAACTTTCATTTTGGCACCAACTGTAAACGTGTTTTATTCAGTGTCAAAATGTTTGCCAGGCTCTGTTAAATAAACAAATAATAGACAATGTTACAATATATTTGATCATACAATTCAACTAATTACTGAAGAGGGAATTGTAACGCTTAAACCATTTTCATTCAGTTACAGCTCCTGTTAAATGGTGGAGTTGGATTGTTGGAGTTGTTGTATTCATTGTATTCAGTCTTCTAGTTGCGTTTGGAATTCGCAACTGCCAAGGATCAGGAGGTATGTGAATGCAACATAGTTCCATTAAATAACAATACCATTTGTTTGATATGTTTGTCTTTGATTGTATGTAGCTGTTTCAGAGCTGTCAGTTGTGCAGTGCCATTTCAGAATCAGATATAATCAGACTTAAGATTTTGAAGTATAATATTGTACATACAATACATTGTCTATTTTTTTAATCCTTTTAGATTGCTGCAGGATGGGGAGTGCCTCATATTTGAGTGCCTCAGAGGTACGCATGCAAATCAATGTAAAATGTATCTTGTAAAAACACACTAAAATGTCTAAATGTACATAACCTGTTCTTCTTTCAGGAAAGTGGTGAAATTGTGGAACGTAGAAACCTGTGTCCAAACAACTGAGGACAACTTTCATCAACAACTTTTGATCTACTGCTCCCAAAACCACAACACATGAAGGGGAATTTTCTCCATTGTTTTTTCATTTGTGATAATAAAAAAAAAAATCATCATCATCATAATAATCAGTAATAATGAGTAAAGCTAGATCTACATTGTTAGAAATGTATTTTGCTTTTTTGTTCTGTGTCTCCTGAAATGCTTCAGAGTTAGTTTAGTTTTGTCTGGCAATTTATTCCTTTCGTCTGCGCCTGTTCTGAGAAATTAGCTCTGGACTAAAATGCTTCTGAAATGGGACCTGGGCTCATGACAAAGTTGAAAACCATATGGAGTTTTAATAACTGTACCATCCTCAGGTCAAAATGTAGGTGAGGTCTGAGGCTACGCTTGAGAACTACCCTGTCCGATCTGATAATCTGTAAGACTGTAAATATCATTGTAAAATGTGTCGATGTGCAAATTGTTTAATTCTGCAGAGTTAGATATGTTTTATATCTCTGTGAAACATGTCAACATGTCTCCAACAAGCAGGGCGAGGTCCAGGATGATGCAAGTGGCAACTGATACCACTTAACATCCTTTCATCAGTCTCCTCTCCTTTCAGTAGACGGTGAAGCATAGGGATCAAGTGAAATCAATTAATAGTGTTACCGTAAGACAGAACCTACAATAAAAACTACAACATGTTCAATTGAACCAATGCAGCATATGACTTGGCCTCTAGATTGGGGAACAACCTGCTCAAGGGATTATATTTAAATCAGTATCATTAAATCTCTATAGACTGGCCTTTATGTAAATGTTTCATTTTAATTTGTATTTTGTCCTTTTTATTTCTGGTGTAGTTTCTATCCTTTTTTCAAAACACGTGTTATTTATTTTTAGTCATTTGGTTCTCGGGTCCCTGTTTTTATGTAAAGCACTGTTTTTGGATAAGTACTATATAAATAAAGTTCTTTATTATTATTATTATTATTATTATTACACTCTGTTATTATTATAACCACATTGCATTTTACCACACAGGTGGTAGGGATAACAGGCGGCAAACAATGAGAGCATTTATGGACGTAAGGTGACTCATTCACTAGCCTGTACAGGACAGAATTTAAGATAAGATGATATTTAGAACAGACGTCTTCATACTGCCTCTCTAGATACAAATAGAAGCAAGAATGATAAAATAACATCTCACTGAAAGGAATCTACACAGCATGTATAATAACCACCCTCTTTCTGTCACACTCAACCCAACATGTATCCAAGTAACAAGCAAACATTGCCTCTGTCTATTCCTATTTGCAAGTATTTGCAAGTAATGTATTATAACTCTCTCTCTTTTCCATCAAGGGTAATTTAGATGCCGCTTTTAGCTATCCGCACAAAATGAGTAGCTCAGGTTAATTTATCAACTTCTTTCAAACAAACACATTCATTTATAGTAAATATATTTAGCAAATATGACTTGTTGTGCATTCAAGTGTTTCTGGTTGGAAATAATAACAAAATGGACGAGTGATGTGGTGGTAAATAAAAAGCTGGGTAAACTATGACCTCCTGCTGATGCTCACCATACGACAACCAACAACCGATATGAAGAGCAATACAATTTTCATAAAAATATTAATTTATGTTTTTTTCTTAAAAGACCCAATTCTCGACTTGACTGAACAAAAATGACCTCACAAAATGGTAAACAATCCCTTATATATTTGTCTTCATCCTATCTTATTTATTTATGAACACTGAACCACAGTTCACTCCGTATAGCACCACGCCTATCTGCATCTCCACCACCAGTCTTTACAGGATGAAAAGTACGCACTATGATTGCAAACCTCTTTTTTGTAATCGCTAAAAGATGGGTCACAGAGATGCTGCTGCCAAGGAACTTGCTCTATTAACCTCTCTTCAAATGTGTCTTGGATAAGTTGTCTTTAGTGCCTCTTCAATAGCTAGGTAGTGTTTTCACCAGCTGCGGACACCCTGGGTAGCTCTGTGAACACTTTTCATTCTGCTGCTGCAGCACAAAGTAGCACTGTGATAGTTAAATTATAAAATAACAAAAAAAAATACAGACATATAAAATGTTGTTCCAGCATCCATCATGTTACTATATCCGACAGAAAAGCACTTAGTGACTGGTATTTTTTTACGACTTCTCAAGTCCGAATCAGGGTTTTACGAGGAACACAGATCCACCACTTTATTGGGTCGTTCTCATGCACTAATATAGTCATCGGGACACTTCTGACAGTACCTGAAGGCAGCAACATGCAGCCGTCAGACATACCCTTCAAACGAGCTGGTCATAATGCTTGTGACTCAGAGAGGTCGAAAGTCCACCCAGGAAGAGATAACAGGCGACAAACTTTGAGGACATTTATGGACGTAAAGCGACTCATTCACTAGCCTCGATGTAAATGTTTCAGTTACTTCTTCCGCGCAACGGAACGAAGCAAATACGGAAAAGTCGTCTGTACATGAAAGTAAGTGTTGCATCCCACCCATAGCTGTTCTGGTTAATGTTGGTTAAAGTGTTTTTCTCAAGTATTCAAGTATTTTGGTCATGCTGAGATCGTAATAATTGACCACTGTAATGTTTATTGTGTTGGTCGTGTTTTCTCGATGCTGTTGTTTTTAGTGTCTCTAGAAACCTCGGATTTATTTTTGTAGTGTTTTTTTTGTATTCTAAGTCGTGTGTGTACTTTTGCTGTTTCAACGACATAACTTCCTTATAACGGTTTTTTGTGTTTGTTTTTTTTTACAGTGGATGACATGGAGAATTTTAAAGAGGAGCTTAAAGCCCATCTGAGTGGAAAGTTTACATGTATACATGAAGGTACAGCAGCCAGTCGATCTCGACTTGAAAAGGTCTACACAAGACTCTACATCACCGAAGAGACTGAAGAATATGGTTGCAAGTCACATGAGATTCTGCATCATTTAAATTTTCATGAGGGGTCATCAGTAAACTGGATGGGACATCAGGGGAATCAACAGATCGACTGCCTTGATATCTTCAAGCCTAGAAGACCCCATCTCAAACCCCTACACATCAAAAAAGTAATGACAAAGGGCATCGCTGGAATTGGAAAGACAGTTGCTGTACAATATTTCACTCTTCAGTGGGCAGAAGGAAAATCCAACCAGCACATTGATTTCATCTTTGTGCTTCCCTTTAGAGAGCTGAACCTGCTCAAAGAGGGCGAGTACAGTCTGCTACAACTTCTGCTTCGCTTCTACCCTGAACTGAAACAGATACAAGATACACAGAGACTTGTTGACAAGCAAGTGCTGTTCATCTTTGATGGTTTGGATGAAAGCAATTTCTTTTTGATGGATTTT
>JAXDDW010000475.1:0-14088 GCA_034670385.1 Hoplostethus mediterraneus | reverse complement strand
GACTGAGGAGAGCTACTCTGCAAAACAGCTTTCATCTTGGAGTCGAGTAACATCTACTATTCAATTCGGCTCCATAGGCTTTTAGAAGTACAAGTGAGAGACAGGAAACAGAAATGAGTGAGATTAGTTAACAGTTTTGTTTTGGTCGAAATGTCGAATACAACCGCAACACAGGTGACTGCCACAGTGTCCTCCTGACCATTATGGTTGTTCAGCATCTATTACAATGGAGAGGAAGGACAAGGAATGCCGTAAATAGCAACTCAGTTTAACACTCGATGCCCAAGCAGATGTATATCAGAACTCATCGGCTCTGGTCTTCAGACGTGATATAAATTATACGCAGTTTTTACGGGTTCATTTATGGATCAGGCTTATGACAGGTACACAATCTACTGCCATTCATATTTTGTAGGCATAGCTGTATGAGAGGTAATGGGTTAGGCCTGTACAGTATATAATAAATATGGCCACACAGGCCGCTGTAATTCTGCATCCACCAGGGAAGAGCCACAGTATTCCCTTCACATATCTGCAGGCTTAGAATAATAACATTTTGAACAATTCGCCTGAAATAGTGTATATATGCAGGAACCTCAAAATGATTTTCCAGAAATCAAATCACTGCAGCGCATTAACCCAACATAATAATATCTCATGTTGATGCGCATCAATGTAAGAAGACTATTTATATCACAGAACACATTTAACTCCTTAGTTTTGTTGATATAACTGATTATGGCTGTGCAGACATGAATTTACTTTGTTTGACACTCTCCTTTGCATTAGCTGAGGTAGGTGGGAATCTGCTGTTTGCAGATAATGATTGCACCCTTTGTCTATGCTTGGGACAAAGAAACAACCCTCTCAACACTCATTTACCCTTTGGGGAAGGAAAAGCTAAACGTTTCTTTGTCAGCTGTGATAGTTCAAATAGGGCTAAATACCCCTTGATGTGTCTTTGGGCCTGAGGTTAGGCCATACTGTTCAAGGCAGGCATTTACACCTGCAGACATCTGATGTTTTTAAGGAGATAATATCCATACTATAATAGCATACTATCTTAGCGGTTCAGATCTTACAGTAGGATCTGATGCTAGGTAGGATCTGATGCTAGGTAGGCAATCGTCCATCGGCTAATGGAAGACTTTCTAAAGTAGGTGCATAATCTGAATGCTGAGTGAGACAGGTAAAGAGAGACAGAGAAACAATAGTTGCATGCATTCATTGTGCTTGCATATGGATGTGTGTGTCCATCCATGCATGGCAACATGGCCGTGTGTGCTTCACTCTGTGAGGAGGAGATAAGCATTGTTCTAATCAGAAAGCAGTTAGGTGCTCTAATCTACTGAGACGACAAGCATGTCCATTATATTTGTATGTATTTATAGACGTGCTGTGCTGCTCCCTCCAGTTCTATGTGCGTTGCTAGTGGTAGACTGAGAAGATCAATAGCTCTGTGATAACAGCCTTACTTTCTCAGCAGCAACATCCGCACTCCCCTTTACAACAATGGTCTTTCCACTGGGGAACATTTCTGCAGGTATTGATCTAGCAAATATAGAAGGCCTTAGTGGTACTGGATCAATACATTTAGGTTTGTCAGAGACTGCTTCCAAAAAAAGACATATCATTTGAAATTTCTGAATTTACATTTCTGTTCTATTTACAGCAAACCATGATGATCGTGATCGGGGAAAAAATGGGAGAGAGGGCGACATGCGACATGAGTTATAAGCGAGGCTCAAACCCAGAGCGAGGTTTGCTGATCTACCAAGACGTGTGCAGTTGGAGCCTATTCTAAAACTGTTGGGCTTAAATAGAAAAGTTTCTTCTGGTTGTGTCAGAGTTCCATCACAAATATTACACACATGCTATGAAAATAGAGGGGGTAATATTGACTCCCAATCACATAACAGTCTCTGCACCCACAACTCCCACAAAATATGGATCCCAGCTCAACTAAATTTATCTTTTGCAGAGGTGTATTCGACTGAGAGGCTTGGAATGTTTGGTAAAAACTCATTTCAAATCCAGGGCCACATTAGAAACCAAGTCCATGCCTACAAACAAGGAACAAGATCTGCTTCCACTATAATCTTCTGATTTGGACACGGTGATGTAACCAAAGCTCATTGTTTATTCCACGTTAGACGCACTCGCCCACTGTCCAGCCAGGAGAGATCAGTCCGAGGCTTTTCTCTCATGCATAGCCAATATATTGCTGCTCTTGATCTACAGCCATGTTGAATTCCTCTCTGCAGCCTCTTGTACACACCTGTGATACCCAGAGTGTATGGGCCCTGCAGGAAGAGTGGCCTGAGAACCCTCTGCATCCCTCTGTGCACACCGCCTCTGCCCTCTATGCCTCTGTCGAGCCGTCACCAAGTCCTTATACTTGGCCCGGTTGATCCCATTGGCCTCCTCCATCTGATCTTGCCAGGAAACAGACAGCTCCAGCATAATCGCCTGTCTTGATGCTTCAGAAAGCAGCTTAACACTAAAAAGACCAAACTGTTGAACCCTTTATCAGTACCCTGCAAATAGTATAAATAATAAATGAAATAAAAATAAAATACTCCAATAATCCACATATGGAAGACTCTTTTTACTCTTTTTACTGGTGTCCTCTCTCTCATTTCTTCTTAATTTCAGAGGTTTGTGTGAGGAAATCCACACGCTCCTGGAAATACCAGCCCACTGTGCTGTAGCTCTGAGAGACTTAGGGCCCTTGGATTGCCTGTGTTGCAGTAAGACTAACCACCTACTGAGGTAGTGGATGAACTTCCTCTCAGAGCCTTCCAGAGGATGCCTTGCTAATAAATCCAGGCCTCGAGCTTACTGCCTCACTGGGTTTCCTCTGGCCCTTTGCTCTCCACAGCATTTACGTCGCTGGAGGATGTCACACTGCCACTGACAACGGATTTACTCTCACATGGTACACACCGAATGCCCGAGTGTGTCACTGAACCGGACATATCGAAGTAACAGACTCAGAGAGGTTAGAATTAAACGAGTAGTAAGAGCATAAAGGACACTAGTGCTAGCCTGAGGACCCAATAATGCCATGTCAGCCTAGTAGGTCGGTCAGTCACTGGCACAATGGAGCTCGTAAAAGAGGAAAAAAGTACTGCTGTAAATAGGGATGCCACGGTTGAGCTGCTTTGTGGTTCCTGATCGTCAATATAAATTTAATTTAGAAAACCATCCCTCAGACCATCAGCTGAGAAAATAATCAAATCAGTCCTACACTAATCAGTGTTCAGGCATGAATATGTGGCTTAGCTCTTATGAATCAAAATTACTGTAATTGCCAAGTGCATTAAGCATGTAGGATTTTGTCTTGGTGACATTGGTGAAGAGACAACTGACAAATTGCAGAGTAAATAGTGATGACAACAGAATGCCACATACAGTCCTCGCTCTCAGCAGCCTAGTGCAGGTTCACCTTGAATTCTCAAGGGCATGTGGACCTCAAAAAGAGTTGAGCATTGGCGCTTTTTGGTAGAATAGTGCAACTTGTCAATGAAAGTGGACATTTCAATTACGAAGACGGCCAGAAACGCAACTTTTGCATTTTCTCCCCTTGTACATGCCACTGCACAAAATGAATCACAAATGAGTTTTGTGCCCTTTTAAAGATTTTTTTTTTGCATGGCATTTCTGTTTCATTAGACAGTTCACAGATAAAGAGACAGAAAAGATGGGACAGAGGGGAAAATGACAAGCGTCATTTCTGGACCAGATTCAAATAAAAGACATTGCAGTTAGATGGTAGGCACCCTATACAACTTAGCCACCAAGACACCCCAGGATTTCCTTTTTAGAGAATGTGCACACCACTGCTGTACAATACAAAATTCACTCAAAATGTGCACAGTAATAGTAATAATTTCTATAACAACACAATACTTTAAGTTGACCAAAAACAAAACGACAACTCAATACTTTACACTATTTTACAGCAAAAATCACCAAAAAATGCTGTTGCCATAAAGGCTTTCTAACAGCATTTTATGTAATGGTAAAGTGTTTAGCAACAATACATTGAAAACACATGTTGAGGTGATTTAGTGACCTGCCTGTGGAGTAATAAGCATTGGAACGTGTACTGAACATGTACTTGCGAAGGGTGTTTTCTTAGGAGTGAACTTGGTGGTTTAGAGTCGTGTACTTTGTATCCAAGCACAGTATTAAGTACACCGAAACTGTTGTGATAATTGGGCCAATGCAGAAATAGCATAAAGTAGAAATAGGTAACTAGAAAAAGCTGAAAGTGCATGTTGTTTGTTAGTTAGTTAGTAGTTAGTCTCACACACACACACACACACACACAATTATGTAATCCTACATGCCACCTACTAATGTCACTGCTGTAGGCCAATACAAGAGACTTTAGGGTAAATGAAGCTTTTTTCATTCATGCTGAGCTAGCACCTCTGGTAATTCCCATCTGTTTAAGACACTCAAGCAAGATGTAAAAGCAAACGCCCGAACTCTGCTGCTACAATCACCTTAGAAATATACCGCTGTATTATTTTGCTCCTTGTTTGCTCGGAGATGAGGTGCAGCAGAGGTGATGGGAATTGGCCTAAGCTGATAGATCTGCTGATAACTGTTTCTCCTCGGGGATCGGATGAAATTGACTGGCGGGGTGACAGACAGGGTTTGCAAGCGCAGGAGTGATGTTTTGCAACGCCTCAGTAAGTCATGAATAATACTCCACAAAACCACAAAAACCTGTGGTTTCTGTGTCATCCTGCGAATCTCATCCTCTAATTTGACGTGACATTTCAAATTTCCATGTCTTTGCTTTGGACATAAGTCATCAAAACACCGGGATCATAGCCAATTACTAAACTCACAGGGTCTCCGTTTGCAGAAGTGGTGACAGATCTGTGTACGTTGAATCCTTTCACAGTGCCCTGACCTCTTTCTTCAGTTTCTCTCTGACCTCTTTACCCCGCAGATAAATCCAAGGGGTTGATGGGATATAATCTTGTCACGGCCACACAGCGCCAGTGGCCCTGTGCTCCTAATTATTGTTGATTGCTCTCACCTGTGTCTTAGACTATTTAACTGTTTGTGCTCTCTCCCACAGGCGCTGAATCTTGCTGGGAGTAGAAGGTATGAGCAAGCTGTGGTTCAGCAGTCAAGGTCTAGCGTTGTTTGTTACTTTTGTCCTGTTTACCTGTACGGGACTAGTCCTTTGTTGAGTAGCCCTCTTGGTTTGCTTTGTTATTTTGATCACAACACAATACATGTCCATTCCTTGGTTTCATCCAGTCCTGCCTGCTATCATCTTTTCTGCACTCCTCACACCCCATGGCTACATGTGTGTATATACTTGTATATCCATGAATACAACACACCAAATCACACTTAAAACAGCCCAGAGCAGTCATAGTATCAGCTATGTGTTCTTTTCCATCGATTCCATTAAATAATCTGTCAAAAGACTCACATCAATATTAAATTGTCTGTGCTGAATCAACTTAGCAATGATGTCTGGAGGGTTGCAGGACATCGTGTCTCAGCAGATCCAGATCCATCTAACTGATATTATCTGAGGATCAGAATTACATGAGAGAGGAGAAATTCAGTGTATTAAGAGTATGACCATATAGCCCTCATGGAGATGTAAAGGAAAGATCAGTGAATGGCCAAACAGATAACAGCACTACATACAGGTAAATTATCATTTTCACCTATTTATTAGACCCTTGGAGACTGCCAGTTAGACTAGAGTCTGCAACACAGTGCAAAATACATCAGCTGTTTACTCAATAAGAATATATGACTATCAGTGAATAAAAGAGTGCCTGTGAATGAGAAACCCACAAAATTCAATTAGCCTAACTTTTGCTTTCAACAGTGATTCAGAGGTGACTTTAGTGAGTCAATTAAAGAGAGAGCTGAACGTTTTCCACTTTTACATCAAATGAACGTTTGATTCACTGTACTCTGTACTTCTGAGAGAGGCTCCCATTCAGTAGCTCTTAATGAAATGAGCATGACGCTGGGACACAATAGAATTTCTTATTACAGTGTTCCTGACTTCTAATGCCATGATTGTCACCTGATACTACAGGGCATTAACAGTAGGAGCTAACCGAGGGTTCAGTTAAATCAAAGTAAACGTGACCAACACTTATTTTCACAACCGGGTTATTATTTTTGCAGGCTGCAATCAAATGAATTACAGAGCCACTGAAAGCCTTCATATGGCACACAGACTGCTCAAGTGACACACACACACACACACACACACACACACACACACACACACACACACACACACACACACACACACACACACACACACACACACACACACACACACACACACACACACACACACACACACACACACACACACACACACACACACACACACACACACACACACACAGGGTCTAGTTCCCTATTCAATACCCAGCAGGATTATTCTCATCACCACGGGCAACCATCAACCTCCACAAGCCAATCACAGTAAATGTAAACAGGGGACTCTTCCACTTGTTATCAAAACCATTCAGAGTGCAGAGGAGCCACTTACCTTGATCTCTCTCACTCATTTATTTCATGTATGGACCTCATTTCCACAGCACCCATCATATGCAATTATCCACTCCTCTCTATATCACCCCGACTTTGCTCGAAACAGAAAAAGCAATGGGGAAAGAAGTAGATTCTGGTGAAAGTTGGCGAAGCCTTGTTGTTTTATCTAGGTCAGAAGGATGCAGTACTATCTAGTCCCTATGTACTTCTACATCTGTGCTTTGGAAGTGAAACAGGAGTGTATGCAGTGATAGTGATAGTGTACTCCTCCAAGCACTACTTCTGAGTCTGCTCTGGCATTGCTCTGCGTCCTATTTTCTAAAGTAACAATCATCACTGTTATCACGTCCTGTTACAGCATCACAACACATACACACACACACACAAGAGTGAGGGAGTGGATTGGGAGAGAGAAACAGAAGCGAGAAAATAAGAAAGGCGGCATGTAAACAATGAAGTAAGGAGGAAAACGAGGAAGAGAAGAAAAGGCAAAGATGAGAGAGATGGAAAGACGAGACAACAAATTGTGTATTTACCTGACAGGGAATCAGAAGACATGCTTTCTTGCTTCTGCATCTTGAATGTTGGCTCCAGCGCGAGTCTCTGTGTCTCTACAAGCTAGAGAGAGTGAGCAAGCCAGCACGCCTCACTGTGTGTTTTGATGACGGAGTCCGTGTAGCAGCCCAGGGAGTGAGTGAGTGAGTGAGCAAGTGAGTGAGCAAGTGAGGGAGCGACGTAGCCAGAGAAGGGAAGGCAGGAGAAGCAACGAGCCCCCTTTTCTCTCACTTCCTCTCTCCTTGCGCGTGTGTGTGTCATACGCAACGCACATATACTCTAGATGTAAAAAAAAAAAAAAACATGAGGTAAACATAAGCAGGGAGCTGGGAGGAGCGTGAACGGAGGGATCCAGGGAGGCAGAGGTTGGAGGAGAGGAGGAGCTGGAAGAGAGGAAGAAAGCAATCACCTTTAGTGCAGGCTTACACACTCAGGCGCTGGGCCATTACTCTTCCCTCCCCTCCCTGTAACCTTGCAGCACACTCAGAATGCTAAGCCACTTCTAGGCTTACACGCTCCGGTACTCGGCATCTGTTTGGTTTCCATGTGAGTTTCTTTCTGTGATCTGAGATGTGTGTGTGAGATGACTGTGTGTCTCTTTGCGTATTACCAGTGAATATCTCCGTTTATCTGCAGTGTAGCCCCTACTTTAACTCCATCATCAAAACAACAGTACTTTTTAAAGGACATGTCAGATAGGTTGGGTCCTTGCTTGACAAACACTTTCATTTGTCTGGATCTTCTAGAATTTCAAAATATTAAGTGTTGAACTTATGAACTTTTCCAAAAGTAGATGTGTTTTGGATTGGAATGACTTAAAGAGAATTTCCAATACGTGTAAACAAACCTCAACATTGTTTATTGCTTATTATAACCTACTCCATTTTGCTCTCTACCAAAACATTACTTTCAGACTGCTGCACGCCAGAGTGTTGATAAGAGAGTAACGTACCTATTCTCATCAATATTCTTGGTGATGACGTCCTCAGTGTAGCATATGTCCACAAACTTCATTCTTTTGTGTCTACTACTAGAAAAGTCAGAAAAAGTCAGAAAATATGTCAGGTAAATGTCAGGTGCCTGTTAATTCCGTGTTGAGGTCAGTTCAAATTTGCTGAGTTTGCTGGGTTTAGTAAAGGATGTGCGCCATGGTGCAGGTGAAGGTGTTAAACCGCCCCTTGATAATGTCAGCTTAGTCTTAAATAACTTATGTGTGTAACCGTTTTTCACAAGGATTACATCCACATGAGCATATTACTATTTGGTGTAATATGACATGAATAAGATCTGGGCCAGATTTCTACCTTAGGTTCGGCTCTAGAAGTGAAGAAATTGCTACTATTCAAGATGAAATACAAAAGCATTTATTTAAGTCGTTCAATAAATTGTAAACATTCAGGTAAGAAAAACAATAAACCATTCCCTCAAAAGTCAGTCAATAGTCTTCCCAGTAAGTCAAAGTATAGTTCAGTGTTTAGTAGTAATATTAAACCGTTGGAGATCTCAATCTTATCTGTATCCAGAAGAAGGCGCGTCCACTTGTCCGGATGAAGAAGAGATGAAGAAGGGGTAGAGAAGAAGGAAGGGATTGAAGACGGAATCACTGGATGAAGAGCACTGGATCACTTTGTCCCTCTGAAGATCGGGAATCACAATCCTGCCATCTCCATGAACATCACAAAAAAAAAACAATCTGCACAAAGCAGTATCAAATCTAATGTTAGTAACATTAATGTTAGGAACACTCACTTATAACCGCTCTAATGCAGGTGAAATTCTTTATCACTCTTTTATCACTTTATCTGTAAAACAAATAAACTGTATAAACATAATACCAACCCAAAAGTATATGTTTATTCAACGTAGTATTTATGTATATACTGTACATCTAAATTTTCATTTCAGTCTAGAAATTATTTGTAACATGAACATGAACTTACATACAAAGGTACTTCTATGTATCTTACTCAGAATGGAGGCTTGTTTCATCCTAATTTAGTAGTCCATCTACAATGGACTACTAAATTAAGCCACTGGCACGGAAAAAATATGTCGGGGCATATTCCACAACAACACCATACATTTGTAAATGTGAGTGCTAACACAGATATTTACAAGGAAAATTTCATTTAATTCATACTGAATTAAGAAAAGAAAATTACAGCTGCCACATTTATCTCGACTGTTTTTTTATAAAACAAGGGCTGTCAAAACACTAAAAGAAGTACTTGTAAATCAAAGTGATTAGGATAGCTATCACACATTGCATCAAGCTAGCTTATTCATTTTCCCTTTACAATTTCACTCACCTGACTCACTTTGCAAAAAAAGATAGAAAATAGTCTGTGGTAAATATTTCTCGTTGTCTTATTGATAAAACGTACTCTTAAAACATAAAAGAAAATCTATTTTCGATCAGAAACTTTTTCCACTTCAACTAAACGGTTCTTTCTCCGGTCTCAACTACGTATCGATCGACTCTCTGACTCGCTCTCGTGATACGGGTAATGACCCAGCTAAAAACTGAACAGCGCCATCTAGGGGAACTGAAAAATCACTGCAGCTCTTGTGCACTGCGTGCACGTGTCGTTGGGTAGAATATTGTGCAAACTGTAGGCTGCAGTAGTGATGAGTCTTGTACTGTATACTGCAGATTTTGCGTGCTGCAATGCTGTTACAGCTGAGTTTTATCTGGTCAACTATGTTGGCTTAAATTCCAAGTTCTTAAAAAAAAATGTTCGGTAATGACACCTGTTATGATGAATGATTTTCAGACTTAGGAGCGCAATTACTTCAAAATGTTGGAACAGACCTAATCCCCATGTGGCTATGATGGACATCATGGATTTATCAAAAAGATATTTGGGCTCCATCAGTCCACTTCGAGACACAATATAAAACTGAAGAGAATTTAACATGACAGCTACTCTGCCTTAGAAGTGGACGTCCTTATAAAATATCACCAAGAGCCACAAGGAAAAATATTAAAACAAGTAAAAAGAACTTAATAATAACAACCAGAGATCTAAAAGCCTTCATTGCTGCATCCAACGTCATTGTGCAACCACTGAATAAAAATGGCATTCATGCAAGACTAGAAGGGTAAATCCTAAGTTTGCAAGAGACCATCTGGACAAACCTGAAGATTTCTGGAAGTCTAGTTCTCTGGACATATCAGTCCAGAATTGAACTTTTGGTCACAAGTAAAAAATACAATTTGTGGCGACAACCCGGAACTGCTCCCTCTGCAGGCTTCACAAACGTTCAAGCATGAATATATATGTATATACACATATACACATTCATTATGTATACTCTTTCCCTCTTAGCACTGCACATCTACTATGTGTTTACTGTCAAATGTACAAGGCCAAAGCTCTGCTCTAAGGACCAAGGGCTGGAGATGATTGATATACTGGGATGATTAGTAAGCAGACCGTGCAGTAAATGCCAACGAGGGATGAAATATAGCTGTGCCTGTGGTAATGGAGGAAATGGCTGCCATGTTTACAAGAACAAAGGCAGGGATCGGATTAAAAGTTTAGTACAATAATAGCAGCATGAAGAAGAGGAGAATGGATCTTTTCTGCTCAGCCCTGTACTTGAGATCTGGGGGGTGGGGCTTCTGATATTTATGGCCCTACAGAATAGCTTGAATAGATTGCATTGGACAGAAGTGTGAAAACCCCCCTAATTTTTTCTTATTTATAAATGTTCTTTTCATCATCTACAACAGTCATAATTAGCTTCTTTCTCCTCCCCCTCTACCATCTACTTCACCCTATTACTTCACCCTATTATTGCCATCATCATCATCATCATTACCAAAGTGATCATCTGTTCAATTCATAATTTGAGCATCTGTCCTAATGCCATCAAGAACATTGGGGAAAACAATATTAGCTTCATCGCTGCTACAGTCTCCAGTAAAAGAACAAATTTCCCATCGAAGGAAATGTAATCTGTACATGATAACACTTCTATTTGAAGACTCCATCATATGAGGGCTGCAGTTGCCACAGCAACGCTAACCCGAAGAGTAGGCAAACATCGCAGCTCACACATTATAGCCTAGTAATCACATGAATCTGTGTCCCCTGTCTCTCGATTGATGGGGACCATAGGTGTGTCATCATATGATGTACAGCCTCAGTGATATACTGGGACGGTGCACTGTCCTCTCATCCCACTTCTAGAGAGAGCTAGGTGATCATGGTTCACAGGGTGGGTGGGTGGATGGGTGTGTGTGTGTGTGTGTGTGTGTGCGCCTGTTGAGTGATGAAAGAAGGATCGATGGCTGTATCTTACCACTGGACTGGCGCAGGGGGATTTTGTACACAGTACTCTAGTGCATATGCTTCCATCTACAGTCAAACAGCTGCTGTGTTTGTGCACATGCACTTACACTTATTGAGAATAAACCCTCCAGTATGACAGATGACAGAAGCCTTCCACAGCCCCTTGATTAAACCACTTCTCCTCAGCTCTGTTAACCACTCCTCCATCCATCCCTAGTTCTTTCCTTCGCGAGACATATGAAGGATGAAGAGTAGTAAACACATACATATAGATTGATCCAACAACAGGAAATGGACAAGTGACAGCTATAGGTGCGAAACATAACCTAGGTATAATTCTTGGCTTTAGGGAAATACAGCAGCACAGAGGTATCTGTTAAACGTGTTTGTGTATGAAGTAGATGATAGGCATTATCTGTGTCTGGGACAGATGATATTGCAGTAGATTATCTGAGTAAGTACCTTGGATAAAGAAAAAACTGTGGGGAGGGTAAGGGGCAAGAGAGACAGGAGCTAGAAGAGGAATGAGGTGGACTAGAAAAAAGGACTGATGCAGAGTGGGACACTGAGCAACAGAAACACAAGACATCCAGAGGGCCCAAGTGATATTATGTCCAACTGGTGGGCATGATACCAGTATAATATTTAAATGGAGCCTTAAAAATGACGGGTTTAAAAATAATAATAATAAAAAACATCAAATTTGAACAGTGTCTTTATTAGACATATTTGATCACACATAAATGGAGTAACAATGAAATACTGTAATACGGCCCCATTAAATGTATTTGGATTTAATGTAAGCCTAGCTCAGCAAAGTACAACGAGGCCAGCGTCCTTGAACTATGAGTGGCAAGTGGCAGGGTTGTCCCTCAGTGGAGGACCTGTTGACCAGCAACGTGGCTTCCCTCTCTGAGTAGCTCCTCCCTGAGGTTTCTCCCAATTTTCCCTATAAGGTTTTGTGGGAGTTTTTCCTTCTCCTCTGTGAGGGTCTAAGGCTGGGGGATGTCGTGTACTAATCATTTATTGTGTTCACACGTTGGGCGCTGTGAAGCCCTTAAGAGACTGTAACGGTGATTAAGGGCTATACAAATAAATGTGATTTGATTTGATGAGCAGAGTGTTCCATTGACTTTGGGAGAGTTAAAAAGGGCGCTGGCTAAAGCTGGTACGACTGCACCAGGGAAGGATGAAATATGCTATGTGATGATAACACATTTAACAAATTATTCTTACTGTATAATAGGGTGTGGGAGGAAGGTAGAATACCTGTGAGTTGGAAGGAGGCGGTCATTATTCCCATAAGAAAGCCAGGTAAAGATGCAAGCAAACCAACAAAATATAGGCCAATTGCGTTAACATCGAACATATGTAAAGTGATGGAACGAATGGTAAATGTTTTGGAGAAACAGGTTATAATTGCAGAGTGTCAAAGTGGGTTTAGGAAAGGGAGGGGTACTTTGGATTCAGTATCATGTCTAGAAGATGAAGTAAGGAAAGCGTAAATGAATAAAGAATCAGTAGCGACAGTTTTCTTTAGTGTAGAAAAAAGCATATGATGCTATAGAAGGAGAGGCTTCTGATAAAGTTACATGCAATGGAAATTGGAGGTAAAGTTTTTCACTAGATAATGGACTTTTTGAATAAAAGAACCATCCAGGTAAAGGTAGGGTCTGAAATGTCCAATAGGTATGAGGTTGAATATGGGACAGCGCATGGGAGAGTGTGATAAGTCCTATATTATTTTCTATTATGATAAATTACATCTTTGGAAATGTATCATTAGATATGGGAAGATGGTTATTTGCAGATGATGGGGCTCTGTGGAAAAGAGGCAGAAATTTGAGCCATAGAGTTTAAAACAATTACAAGAAGGAATAAATCAAGTTGAGATGTGGGGGAAGAAATAGGGGGTTTTAAGTTTTCAGTTGAAAAGTCTAAAGTAATGGTCTTCACAAGGAAGAGGATGAGAGGAAATACTAATCTGAAACTATATGGAAAAAACTGAGAGACAGCTGAATCACATAAATTCTTAGGAGTACATTTTGATGGATATATGGAGGGAACATGGAGGGAACACATTAAAAATTTTGTGGATAAGTGCAAAAAAGTTATAAATGTGATGAGATGCCTTGTAGGGTTGGAATGGGGAGCTGAGGTAGCATCCTTGAAATATATAGATGTAGCGCTAATCAGATCAAGGCTGGATTATGGGAGTTGGTATATGGATCTGCAGCAAAAACTGTGCTTGGAGAATTCATGTGATCCAGGAGCAGCAAGAACATCACCAACTACTGGATGAATTTGAGAGGGCACGGAAATAATCACCCAACTAAAAAAGTGCTACAGGCCTGCTGGGTAAGGGAGGGAAAAGTAAAATCAAGTTTTGTCTGGACAGGAGATGCAGCAGCAAGAGACCTGGGAGAGTATGAAATGGAGTTCTGCCCGACGGTGATGTGGCCTACAACCCCTGTGTGGGAATTAGAACCGATGGTGGTAGATTTTGAGTTACTTCAAGTTAAGGCAAGGAAGGAAAGTGCGGACTTATAAGTATATGAGTTCTATAGGTATACAGAAAATAAGTACACAGAGTATGTATAGGTGTTTACGGACGGATCAAAAGATCCAATAACATGCCTGCGTGAGTGCAGTTGCAATAGTACGGTCTCGGATA
>JAXDDW010000474.1:0-14107 GCA_034670385.1 Hoplostethus mediterraneus | reverse complement strand
TTATATTTAAATTTCGTTAACCTTTTATAGCTTAATTGCCAAGTCTTTTTGAATTGATTTTGTGCAATAAGTCAGCAATCACAGTGTTGGGAGATGAGTTAGGCAGATATCAAATTTGCCAAATATACTTACAATTATGCAAAGGGGCTAAAATTTTTTTAAATTAAACACCTTTTAAAGGGTTTTTTTTTAGGGTTTTCTTCCTTGAAAATGATCTCATGTTATTATTACAATTTTTCAACCAAGTTTATGTAGATTTATATTTGTGCAGAAAAAACTTTTGTCACATAACTTTGAAAAAATTTTGACTTGATAATGTTTTGGGAAAAATTTATTTTATTGATGATTTTCTTTCAAGTTTTAATTAAAATCCTTTAGAGAAAATATTTGGGACAAAATTTTAAAACTTTAACCCATAAATCTGAGCCCCTTTTATCTTGATTATTTGTTTTTCCCTTCATATGGATTTTTCTTTGAGTGCATGAGAGGCTTTTAAAGGGAAAAGTAAACAATGTGTGAGCGAGTGACTGGTGGAATAAAAACCATCTGCAAAACTCCTTAAAGGGGGAAAAATGGACTCTCACCAGTAAAGGAGCCCAAACTGCTGTTTTGATTGACATTTGGGCGTCCTGTCCTCTAATGTTTGGGGTTTCCTAGTGATGTCCCTACCACCCTGAGGGGTGCTCCCCCCCTCCAGCGGGGAGCTGCAGGGGGGAAGGCCCCCTCATTGCCTGGCCAACAAGGGGCCCCCCTCAACGGGAGGGGCCTAATACGGGCAGCGAGAGTTGGGAAAGGGAGAACCCGGGGTGCTGGGAAGGAGGGCCACTACGTGGCAAGAACCCGGGGCTCTCTCAGCCCGTGGGGGAAGGGGGGCTCGGGACCTGTGAGGCCCCCCAGGGGCCCCCCTCCACTCTCGGGACAGAGGAGGAACCATGTTCCACCCTACCTAACTCAGGGACTTCTAGGTTTTTTTTGCTATCTTGTCTGACTCAGCACTGAGTCTCTCGTCTCTCTCTTTTCCTTTTCCCCTCTCTCTCCTCTCTCTCAACAGAATCTTTCCCATCTTTTAATAGAAATTTTTTCTTGCTGCAGTGTTGATGTTTTCCATATTAAGACAATAAAGAGTTTTCCCACTCACTTGGTTTCCATGGATTTTATTTAAAAAAAGCCCGGGGCCAAATTAAAAAACCATCGTCGCACAAAATGTAGTACGTCACTTTCCACCGGGAACCAAATTATAAAAATCCACGGGGCGGCGGGGGAAAAGTGCTCCCCGGTACCATCTGAACACAGAACCCCTGAACACCTGAACTCCTGAACACCATCCCCAAAAGCATTTTTGGAGTTTTACCCAAAAAAAGGATCAAAAAAAGTGTAATTTTGGATGACATTTTATTTAGCTTTTTTCTTTCACTACATTGTTTAGATGTAAACTATAGTTTAAAAAAACATCCCTATGTCGTGTTGGTTAATAAAAATTTTTTTGAAAGCCATTTCTTTTTATCTTGAGTAAAAAATTTTTCATATGCTTTTATAATATTTTATATAAATAAAAAAATAAATAATGCTGTTAAAAAAAAAAAATGATTATTTTTAGAATTATTGGGCATACATTCACTGTGACATTTTAAAATTTTAAAAACGTCACTTAAAAGACTTAGCTGGCTAAAGCTGTTCCAAATAACGATGGGGTGCCTTTGGGGTTGCTGGAAGATATTGCTATTGCCAATTTTTGGGGAGAACCCTTTCAAGGACCATGTTTTTGGCCATTTGGGTACTGACTAAAGCCCATGGATTTCCCAAACTTTTCTTCTAATGTGTGCGAACTACCCTTTTCACACGCTCGGAGACCCTGCCTCCCCGTCCATCTACAGTATTGACAACAACGGGTTTTTTACGACGGGGGCGTTTCACGAACTTGCGGGGCAGCGGGGTATCTCCCATGGTTGGGGGGGCATCATTTCTTTAGTAATAAATACATCATTCCCTTACACAGAGCTGAAAAACCAACATCAAAATGCAATTTGCACATTCCGGTTTTCCCCAAATGTAAAATTTTTATAAATATTGTTTTGTATAATATTTATAATATTTTACCTCTGATAATTGGGTATGCATTAAAACTGGTTACCATGTACAAACCCCCCAAACCACAACAACCCCGTAATGTATGCCACCTGCGCTTGTGGTAGAGTTGCATTGGGGTTTTTAAAAGGGGGATGGTTCGGTTCTTTTGCCTTTTTTACTGTTTTATTTGGTTTAATACCAGAGCTTAGGCTTCTAAAAAATCCGCGTTTTTTTTGTCATTTAATCAACCATTATTTCAATTCACGTCAAAAATTGCGCTTCTTTTCTTCTAAATTTTTCTTAAATCTTCCGCCGGGGCCTCAAAAAATCAATAAAACGGCCCCTTTTTAGCAAACCACAGTTTGGGGGGGTTTGGAAGCCCTAATATAAAATTTGGGGGGTCAGAAGGGTCGGCCGTGCACGCAATTTTAAGGGTATTAGATTTGAAAAAAAAACACGTGGGGAAAAGCGTCGTGGGGTTTTAAATTTGGGCGTATCATTTTTCCCGTTTTGTGCGGACACGTTTTTACACCTAAATTTTACACAGAGTTTTATACTTTTGGGCCCCAGATGTCTTTTATCTGTCTTTATGTAACGTGGTTTTCCTTTAAAACCAAACGAGCCGTTCAGGGAAATGACTAGATTTTATAATTACTGCTGATGATTGGGAAAAGAAATATGGTAGTAAAGCATGGGCACACATGTGGTAATCTGATGAACATACATGACCCTTTTCCATGGACCCAAAGTAGGTAACGGGGGGTTGGGAAAGGGTGAAAGGGAACCACTTAACAAACAACAACTCTTTTCCATGGTGTCCTTCACACTGTCCTTTTCCCGCTCTGAGTATTATACTGGGGGTGGAGGACTAAACTTAATGCGTAACATATGAAAAAATAAAGGGTTTAAAAATAAAAATTAAAAATTTTGGGGTTTTGGGTTTCCCCAAAAAAAAAGTATCGGGACTTTTCTCGTTTGTTCAAAATGCTCGCTGGACTCTTCAGACGCTTCTTGATTCATCTTTCCTACAATCTCTTTAAAGAGCCCAAGTTTTATCATTAAGAGCTCTTGGTTTTGACCTCTTATATCTCAGGGGAGCAACAGAGTCAAGTATGGTCAAACATGTATGGTTGAAATGAGTGATTAGATCCTCAGTGACATTCTGGGAAGCTATGGAAGTAAAATCACTGGTCGTTGTCATGAAGGCCTCAGAAAATACTGAGAATGTGTTTGGCTCTGACTTGGACTAAAGTGTTGACTCACTGTAACACTGATCCTGTTTCAAACTCCATTTCAACAATATAATAACTAAAAGGTACACCTCATTGAATTGAATCCAATATTTTCATGATCAAAATGTTATTATTGTATCTTATTATGAACTATTAACACCTTTAGTGTTTTAGTTTCCCTGCAGCTGTTGAGTCAGATCAGTTCCTCTTCAACTGAGGGAGGTTTTTGTACGACGCTTTTTCACTGTGTGAACAGATACTGACTGTTGATATAGTGGTAACTCTGACAGTAGTAAACTCCTGCATCTTCAGACTGGACTCCACTGATGGTCAGAGTGAAGTCAGTCCCTGATCCACTGCCTGTAAAACGACCTGGAATCCCAGACTGACGAGTTGTAGCGTAATAAACCAGGAGTTTAGGAGCTTCTCCATCTCTCTGATGGTACCAGGCTAAGTAGTTGTTGCTATAAACCTCCGGACTGGTTTTACAGCTGATGGTGACCGAGCCTCCCACAGCAGAGCTCACTGCTCCAGGCTGAGTCACTGTGACCTGGCCTCTGGACTCTGAGGATACAGAGACAAAAACATAAACCACCGTCATGGTTTTCTCCTGTTCATTTCAGAGGGACGATGTTCATAGAGGAGAGGAGTTTGATTCTCTGGACTTTACCTGTGAAGCAGCAGCAGAGGACAGTCCAGATGAGGATGGAGATCAACGTCATGTTTTGATGAGGAGGATTTCTGTGGCTTCTGTTGTCATGAAGGACAGCTGTCAGTCATCCAGTGTTCAACTCTCAGGACTATAAACTCTCCCAGAGCACTGGAGCATGGTGCTGCTGATGCAAAGTGTCTCTATGGAAATGCTCTGACTCCAACAGGGACTTGGATTACTCTCATGATGCTATTTCTAAATGGACCCATCAATTCACCATATACTCACTAATTCACTATATATGTTTGATGGAGGTTTGGCTTCATGTCTATGAATATGTGAATATTGGGATGAAGATTTGTTTCTAAATGTAGGTCACTGTGACTCAGTAAACTGTACTGTCTTTAGTCCTTGTCTCAACTATGAGCACTAGATTAAAAAGAGTCAGCTCAGTTAACACAGGTTTTTGCTTTTTGCCCTTATGATAGATGATGCTTCAGTCTTTTGTCTGCAAAATGTAGTTGTGGAGTGCCTCAAGGTTCCATCCTGGGTCCTATTTTATGCTCTATCTACATACTTCCACTTAGTTATAAAGTTCTTCTGCTATGCGGATGATACACAACTCTACCTGCCAGTATATCCTAATGATACCAGTTGTCTTGATAGCATTAATTATTGTCGAGAAGACATTACATCATAGGCTATTGATTGATTGATTGATTTGTCCCTTTTAACTATAAAAGCATGTTGTACTTGTATAAGAAAGGTGCTATATAAATTAATTAATTATTGTTGTTGTCATTATTACGATCTTTTTTTGTTGTTGTATCCAGCAAGCTAATTTAGCAAAGCAACTGATCTTGGGACTACTAGCCACTACTAACGCTAGCATTTACTAGCTACATTAGCAAGTGTGCTAGTCATATGTATTAACAACAAGACAGTGATGTTATCTAGCTAACACCAGTGTGTGTGTGTGTGTGTGTGTGTGTGTGTGTGTGTGTGTGTGGGGGGGGGGGTCGTACAAAAAACTGAGAGGTTTTTGTACGATGGCTCAATGAGTTTGTATCACTGTGGAACACTTTTGGTGGAGGCACCAGACTGGATGTTGGAAGTAAGTTTGCCTATCTAATGTTTTTAATCTAATAATCCATTTCTTTAATTGACTATAGAAAGATACATTTTATTTATTTATTTTAAACAATAGTTTTCTTTCACCAGTAAACACACACTTTACTTTAATCAAAGAGTCCATATGACCAATCAAATTATTATTATTATTATTATTATTATTATAAGTCCTTGGGCCAGAGGAGAAAGCTTATTATTCCTAACTATTATTTTAACGTTGCATCTTGAGGGCTTGTAGTTTTAGTTTGCTGACACAGTGAGAGAGTCGTGTCTCTCTAGACTGAGAGGTTTTTGTACGACGGCTCAATGAGTTTGTATCACTGTGGTGGACTTTTGGTGGAGGCACCAGACTGGATGTTGGAAGTAAGTTTCTTCAAAAATAATAAATATCACATCATTTATTAATACTTTTATTCCTGTGTCTGAATGTCAGTAGTAGATATAAATGTGTATTGTGTTGATTTCCATCACTTATAGTCTCTTTACTTTTTGTCTGTTTCTCCTCAACCATGGAGTCTAACTTACAGCTGCTTGACTTTACGTTTCTTTACACATCATAGACGTACTGTGAAAAGTCAACAGCTTCATTTGCAGAAAAGATTCAGGAAAACTTTATATTGAAATCTATTGTTAAGATTGTATCTTGATTTTTGAGTTTTTAAATTAAACGTTGAGTTAACACAAACACGAAGAGTGTGTGGAAATTGACTCATGGTTTCGCCAAATCTCTAGTTCTTTTAATTCAAGTATATTTAAAATTCTGTTTAAATAGTTTACTGTTTCTATTTCATATTTCATATTTGTTTTAATTAACACCATTTAAGGTAGTCTTTTATGGTTTCTACTGTCCTTGAGAAGTCGATCTCACTGTTGATTTTTACAGATGTTTTCAACACAATGTGTTAGTGTAGATTTATAGTTTGTGCATGAATGAAACTTTTGTCACATAACAGTTGAAAGAAATGCAGCTTGATAATGTATTGGTCATTTATTTTATTGATGATTTTGCACTTGCTAGTTTTAATTAAAATCCAGTTAGAGAAGATGATTTGGACGAGAAATTTAAACTGTAGCCAGTAAATCTGAGCTCCTTTTATTTCCGATGTAGTTTGATATATTCCTGGTCATATGAGGACTCTTTCTGTGCTGATGTGCATGAGAGGCTTCTTCAAGGGAAGTGAAACAATGTGTGAGCGAGTGACTGGTGGAGCATAAAAACCATCTGACAGAAACTCCTTAAAGGGGAAAATGGACTCTCACACAGTAAAGGAGTCCAACTGCTGCCGATTGATTGACAGCTGTGGCCGTCCTGTCCTCTAAGCTGATTGGTGTCTCCTAGGTGATGTCCCTCCCACCCTGACGGTGCTGCCCCCCTCCAGCGTGGAGCTGCAGCAGGGGAAGGCCACGCTCATGTGCCTGGCCAACAAGGGCTTCCCCTCAGACTGGAGGCTGGCCTGGAAGGTGGACGGCAGCAGCAGCAGCTTGGAGGAGAGCAGGAGCCCCGGGGTGCTGGAGAAGGACGGCCACTACAGCTGGAGCAGCACCCTGAGGCTCTCTGCAGACCAGTGGGGGAAGGTGGGCTCTGTGACCTGTGAGGCCACCCAGGGCTCCCAGCCTCCACTCTCGGAGACACTGAGGAGAGACCAGTGTTCCCAGTCCTGACCTGACTCACTGGGACTTCTACTGGTTTTACTCTGCTACTGCTCTCAGTCTGCACTCAGCACTGTAGTCTCTCTCTCTCTCTCTCTCTCTCTCTCAACAGAATCATTCCATCTTTTAATGTTTTCTTGCTGTCAGTGATGCTGATGTTCTCCATATGTTAAGACAATAAAGAGCTTTTCACCACATCACTTGTGTTTCCATGGATATTATTATAAAAGACCATGGGCCAAATGTATAAAACTCTGTGTAGATTTAGGTGTAGAAACGTGTGCACGCACAAAACAGGAAACATGCATACGCTCAGATGTATAAAACCCCACGTACGTCTGTTCCCACGTGTTTTTTCTTCATACATCTCAATCATCCTTAAATTGCGTGCACGTGCACGAGCCTTCTGACCATGCCCACAATTTACTATATATGGCTTCCAACACACCCCCAACTGCCTGGTTTGCATATAAAGGGCCAGCATTTAATTGAGTTTTGAGGACAAACGGCGGAAGCATTTAAGAAGAATTAGAAGAAAAGAAGCGCAATTTTACGACTGTGAACTTGAAATAATGGTTGATTAAAATGACAGAAGAAAACGCGGATTATTTAGAAGCCTAAGCTCTGGTATTACCAACCAAATGAAACAAGTTGAATGGCAGAAAGTAACCGAAACCATCTCCCTTTTAAAAGCCCAATGCAACTCTCTACCACAGAGCGCACGGCTGGTCATCACATTACAGCGTCTGTTGTGGCTCATTATACAAAACAATATTATATACATATATTACATTTGGGAAACCGGACATCGCTGCAAATTGCATTTTGATGTTGGCCTGTTCAGCTGCTGTGTAAGGGAACCTGATGTATTTATTACTCAAAGAAATGATGCCACCCCACACCATGAGCATGATATCCCTGATCTGTCAGCAAGCTTCAGCTGAAACGTCCCCGTCGCTAAAAACCCGATTGTTGTCAATACCTGTAGATGGACGGGGATGACAGGGGTCTCCGAGCGTGCCCAACACAGGGTCCAGTTCAGCACACAATTAGAAGAGAACAGCTCTTGGAAATCCACTGGCGCATTAGTCAGTCATCATCATGGACCAGAAAATCAGTACGGTCTCTGAAGACTCGTTCTCGCCCAAATTGCGCAATAGCAATATCTTCCAGCAACGCCAAGGCAGCCATCGTATCATTTGGAACAGCCATTACGCACAGCTAGTCTTTATATAGTGACGTTTTAACGACCTGTTAACTGGTCACACCTGAAGGTGTATCCCCAATAATATGCTACAAAATAATCATCTTTATTTATATACATATCATGTATTTATTTGTTTATTTATATAAAGATCATTATCATAAAGCATAGTGACAAACATATTTACTCAAGATAGAACGAAATGAAGGCTTGTCAAAAAAATGTTATTAACCACTCACGCATCATAGTGGATGTTTTTTTTAAACTATAGATTACATCCTAACACAATGTAGTGAAAGAAAAAAGCTCCAAATAAAATGTCATCCAAATTCACACTTTTCTGATCCTTTTTTGGATACAAACTCAAAAAATGCATATGGTACGCATGGTGTTCAGGATGTTCATGGTGTTCAGGATGTTCATGGTGTTCAGAATGCGTACCGGTAAGCACTTTTTCGCCGCCCGTGGATTTTTATACATTTGGATTCCTGCGTGGAAAGTGGCGGTGGGAAAGGTGCGCACATTTCACACCGCCACTTTCCACGCAGGAATCCAAATGTATAAAAATCCACGGGCGGCGAAAAAGTGCTTACCGGTACGCACTTTCTCGCCGCCCGTGGATTTTTATACATTTGGATTCCTGCGTGGAAAGTGACGTACGTACACTTTTCGTGTGTACGCATGGTTTATACATTTGGCCCCAGATGTCTTCTGATGCTGTCTTCATGCTAACAGTGGTTCCTTTAAATCCAAGACTGAGCTCGTCTCAGGGTAAGGTGACTAGAGTTTTATAATTACTGCTGATGATTGGAGAGAGAAATGATGGATGATGTAATGCATGGTCACACATGTGGTAACTCTGAGTGCAACATGACAGTGACTCTGTTTACCAGTGGGATCCTAAAGCTAGGTAGGAGCTAGGTGTGGATGGAAGGATGAAAGGAAGCCACTTTAACATAACAAGCAACTCTGTGGTCCATGGTGTCCTTCACATCTGTCCTTTGTCCTGCTCTGTACTGATATTATAGCATGGGGATGGAGGACTACAGCTATAATGCTGTATTGACATGATGAGAAAATAAAGGCTTTAATCAATAACAGATAAACTGTTGGTGTTTTGTGCTTCCTAACAAACAAATGTAGTCGGTATCTTCTCTCATGTGTTGTTCAAAATGCTCGCTGGACTCTTCAGACGCTTCTTGATTCATCTTTCCTACAATCTCTTTAAAGAGCCCAAGTTTTATCATTAAGAGCTCTTGGTTTTAAGATAAGATAAGATAAGAGAGACTTTATTAATCCCGCCGTGGGGAAATTCACGTTACAGCAGCTCACAACAATAGAAAAACAGAATATAGAATAGAATAGAATATACAATATACAATATAGTGCAAAAAAAACAAGTGTGCAAACAATAGAGTGCCATAAGAAAAAGCAAAAAGATAAACAAGTAGTATTAACAAATTAAATATTAAATATATTTACAAGGTGGTGGAGGGGGGAGATGATTGACTGGTTGTTGGGGGGGGGGGGGGGGGGGGTATTGCACAGGTCCATATAAGAGAGGAAAGATTAGACTGTTGACTAGACTGTTGGGTTGAACAGTCTAACAGCGGTGGGGATGAAGGACCTGCGGTAGCGCTCCTTCCTACACTGAGGGTGACGGAGTCTGCCGCTGAAGGAGCTGCTCAGGGCCTCCACTGTCTGATGCAGTGGGTGAGAGGTGTTGTCCCTGATGGAGGTCAGCCTGGCTAACATCCTCCTCTCACCCACCTCCTCCACAGAGGGCAGTGGGCAGCCCAGGACAGAGCTGGCCCTCCTGACCAGCTTGTTCAGTCTCTTCCTGTCCCGGTCAGTGCTGCCCGCTCCCCAGCAGACCACAGCGTAGTGAATAGCAGAAGCTACCACAGAGTCATAGAAGGTCCGTAGCAGGGGCCCGCGTACTCCAAAGGACCTCAGTCTCTTCAGAAGGTGGAGGCCACTTTGGCCCTTCTTGTACAGGGCGTTAGTGTTGTGTGACCAGTCCAGTTTATTGTTGAGGTGAACACCCAGGTACTTAAAACTGTCCACCATTTCTATGTCCAAGCCCTGGATGTTCACCGGTGTGAGGGGTGGTGCCTTCCTCCGGGGGTCAATCACCATCTCCTTCGTCTTACTGGTGTTTAAGCACAGGTGGTTACGCTCACACCAGTCCACAAAGTCCATGATGACTGACCTGTACTCCAGCTCATTCCCCTCAGACACACAGCCAACAATGGCCGAGTCGTCAGAGAACTTCTGGAGATGACAGCTGCTGGTGTTGTGGGTGAAGTCTGATGTGTAGAGGGAGAAGAGGAAGGGAGAGAGGACCGTTCCTTGGGGGGCCCCAGTGCTGCAGACTACCCCCTCCGACACACAGTTGCGCAGTCTCACATACTGTGGCCTGTCGGTGAGGTAGTTGATGGTCCAAGCAGTCAGCTGTTCATCCACTCCTGCACTCTTCATCTTCCCTCGCAGCAGCGTCGGTTGAATTGTGTTGAATGCGCTGGAGAAATCAAAAAACATGATTCTCACAGCGCTCCCAGCACTCTCCAGGTGGGACAGTGATCGGTGCAGTAGGTAGATGATGGCGTCATCCACCCCGATGTTCTGCCTGTAGGCAAACTGCAGCGCATCCATCGCTGTGCTCACCACAGAGCGAAGGTGGCTGAGGATGAGCCTCTCCATGGTCTTCATCAGGTGGGAGGTCAAGGCGACAGGTCTGTAGTGGTTTGGTTCCTTGGGATGTGTGATCTTAGGAACTGGAACCACACAGGAGGTCTTCCACAGGACAGGGACCCTCTCCAGACTAAGGCTCAGGTTGAAGATGTACATGACCACCTCACAGAGCTGGTCAGCACAGTCCCTGAGCAGTCTGGGGCTGATCCCGTCTGGTCCTGCAGCTTTCCTGCCCTTCAGCCGCCTTAGTTCACTCCTCACCTGGTCCGATGTTAAGGAGAGGGGGGAGTTGGGAGGGGAAGGGGGTGGACAGTGGGGGCTGGGGGGGTGTGGGGGGCTGGTGGTAGTGGAGGGGGATGGGGTGAGTAGGCGTGAGGACAGGGGGGTGATGGGGGGTGGGGATGTGGATGGTGATGGTCGGGGGATGGTGGAAGTGTCCGCTGGCCTGGAGATGTGTGAAGGGGGGAGGGGAGGGGTGGCAGAGGGGGGGGGGGGCTGGAATTAAATCTGTTGAAGAACAGATTCAATTTGTCTGCCCAGCTCTGGTCTCCATCAGCTGTCCCTCCGGTTCCACTCTGTCCTTGTCCTGAGATGGTCTTCAGGGCCCTCCACACATCTCGTGTGTTGTTCTGCGCCATCCGCTCCTCCAGCTTCTTCCTGTAGCTGTCCTTGGCCCGCCTGATCGAATACTTCAGATCGCGCTGAACTCTCTTCTGCTCCCCTCTGTCTCCAGAACTGTAGGCCCTCTTCTTCTGGTTCAGCAGGGCTTTAAGTTCAGGGGTAACCCAGGGCTTGTTGTTAGAGAAACACCGTACCCTCCGGGTTGGCACAGTGTTTTCCACACAGAAGCTGATGTAGTCTGTGATGCAGTGGGTCAGGCCATCGATGTCCTCTCCATGAGAGCTGTAGAGTGTCTCCCAGTCAGTGGTTTGGAAACAGTCTCTCAGTCTCTCACTGGCCTCATCAGTCCACACTTTCACAGTTTTGATCTCTTATATCTCAGGGGAGCAACAGAGTCAAGTATGGTCAAACATGTATGGTTGAAATGAGTGATTAGATCCTCAGTGACATTCTGGGAAGCTATGGAAGTAAAATCACTGGTCGTTGTCATGAAGGCCTCAGAAAATACTGAGAATGTGTTTGGCTCTGACTTGGACTAAAGTGTTGACTCACTGTAACACTGATCCTGTTTCAAACTCCATTTCAACAATATAATAACTAAAAGGTACACCTCATTGAATTGAATCCAATATTTTGATGATCAAAATGTTATTATTGTATCTTATTATGAAGTATTAACACCTTTAATGTTTTAGTTTCCCTGCAGCTGTTGAGTCAGATCAGTTCCTCTTCAACTGAGGGAGGTTTTTGTACGACGCTTTTTCACTGTGTGAACAGATACTGACTGTTGATTTCATGGTAACTCTGACAGTAGTAAACTCCTGCATCTTCAGACTGGACTCCACTGATGGTCAGAGTGAAGTCAGTCCCTGATCCACTGCCTGTAAAACGACCTGGAATCCCAGACTGACGAGTTGTAGCGTAATAAACCAGGAGTTTAGGAGCTTCTCCATCTCTCTGATGGTACCAGGATAAGTAGTTGTTGCTATAATAACCTTCGGACTGGTTTTACAGCTGATGGTGACCGAGCCTCCCACAGCAGAGCTCACTGCTCCAGGCTGAGTCACTGTGACCTGGCCTCTGGACTCTGAGGATACAGAGACAAAAACATAAACCACCGTCATGGTTTTCTCCTGTTCATTTCAGAGGGACGATGTTCATAGAGGAGAGGAGTTTGATTCTCTGGACTTTACCTGTGAAGCAGCAGCAGAGGACAGTCCAGATGAGGATGGAGATCAACGTCATGTTTTGATGAGGAGGATTTCTGTGGCTTCTGTTGTCATGAAGGACAGCTGTCAGTCATCCAGTGTTCAACTCTCAGGACTATAAACTCTCCCAGAGCACTGGAGCATGGTGCTGCTGATGCAAAGTGTCTCTATGGAAATGCTCTGACTCCAACTCCATCAGTTTACTACAATAGCGCTATAGACAAGACAGTAACGTTTTTAACTGTTTTGTCTTCAGCCCTAGTTTCTACTCCAACACACTCTGAGTTGTAGGTTGAAAAGTTGTGGAGTACCTCAAGTTTTCATCCTGGGTTTTATTCTCTATTTACATTCTCCCATTTGATCATGTAATTTGTAGACTGTTTTTTCATCGCTGTGCCCCCGATACACAACTGTACGTGCTTGTAAATCCTAATGGTACTAGTTGTCTTAATACCCTGAATTATTATCTAGCAGACATTCATCGTGAAATTACTTTTGGCCATTCAAATCCTCTTTTAAAAATTGTCAACTGGCAGCTAATAACAAACTGCTATTATTAACAGTTATTCATTTTATTCCAGGTCATACTGGTCAGACTCTTTCTGTGCTGATATACATGAGAGACTTCTTAAATGGAAGTGAAACAATGTGAGAGTGAGTGACTGCTGGAGCTTAAAAACCATCTGACAGAAATTACTTTAAGATTACTTTAAATCATGTTTTTGAGCTGTAAACATATTTGTATGACTTCTATATGGTGAACTCAATTCTGGACCAAATTTCAACATTGCATTTATAATGTCAGTAGGACGTTTTCAGGACAAAACAAATTGCTAGTTGTCTTGCCTTACTTAAAGTCAACTTTGTTGCATTCATCTGCAAACCAGCTGATGTAGGTTTTCAACAAAGAAACAGAGGGTAAAAGTTGATACGATTGAGAATGTAGCAAAGTAATATATTGGTTATCAAATGATGAACCCATGAAACTATGATGATTTGGATTGTATTTAGTGTATTTCTGGTGTTCCATATACTACAATTGAATGACAGAAGCTTAAGTGCTAATGGACTTGTCATGGTATACGTTGACATTGAAAAGGCCTTTGATTCAATGTGGAGGTAAGGAAGGATTGTTGATTAAAATGGGAAAACTAGTTATTAGTGGAACGCTGTAGAACTGAGTCACAGATTTTCATCAGAATATAGGTAGGAAGGTAGGAACCCATGTCTCAGATTTAATCACGATTGAGCGATTAGCACTATCTTGTTTGATATCATGATCAGTGATAACGTTTCTGACATAGGGAGCGATATGGGTATATCAATATATGCTGATGATGGTGCTATTTGGAAAAGGGGCATAATATTGGGAGCAACAGAGTCAAGTATGGTCAAACATGTATGGTTGAAATGAGTGATTAGATCCTCAGTGACATTCTGGGAAGCTATGGAAGTAAAATCACTGGTCGTTGTCATGAAGGCCTCAGAAAATACTGAGAATGTGTTTGGCTCTGACTTGGACTAAAGTGTTGACTCACTGTAACCATTCACTGATTTCAACTCCATTTCAACAATATATAACTAAAAGGTACACCTCATTGAAATTTAATCCAATATTTTCATGATCAAAATGTTTTATTGTTTTTTT
>JAXDDW010000473.1:0-14208 GCA_034670385.1 Hoplostethus mediterraneus | reverse complement strand
GATAAGAACGTTGATACAGCGATTGAAACAAACATATATTATTTTCATAATTTTTTAAAATTTCAATAATCATGTATGGTGTATCGATATTGTGAATAAGATTGGGTGTCTATGTATCTATTTGTACATGTATGCTGATGTATGAGCAAAAACAAAACATGTAAAGATAAAATGACCCAATCCACAACATACAGACTGTTTGATTCCCATTCTCTTCTCATTTGGTTTACGGCATCACACATGGATAGTACCTTAGAGAAAATTTATAGAGTCAACCTAATCTGCTATGCTGTTTATGACTCTATTATCGAAATATCCAATCATAGACAAGTAGGGGAGAACGGGGTTGGTTATCACACGGGTTGGTTGTCACACTCATTATATCTCGCCACCAGAGGGCGGTGTCTCTCAGATTTTGGTATGGAAATTTCCGTAATTGGGATCACAGCTCACCTACATAGTCTTCTCTGGAGTAAGACGGCTGAACTTGAGGTGAGAGGACTTTTTGTGTTTTTCATGTCAAATTGTAAATATTCAGCTCCTCAGTATTTTTCTTCTAGGCTTTTACACAATGGGTTTATAACAAAACAATTGTTACCCTTAAAATGTGTGAAGGGAAAGCTATAGTTTAGATTGTTGTTAGCTAGCTAACTAGTTGTTAGATGGTAGTTAGCCTTGATGCTAGCAAGAAATTCCAGTTGGGGTTGGTCGTCACATTCTCTTTGGGGTTGGTTGTCATATGTGACAACCAACCCTTATGTTGGCAAAATCATGCATGGTGAGATTACTATTCCTTTCTCTCTTTTTTTTTATAAAGAAACATGGTCAGAAACTTTACTCGGAAGACGAAGAAGGGCCTGACTCCACCAGATGTCATGATGAGAGCAGTCAGGGAGGTGAAATTAAATAAAAAAGTCCATCCGGAGCACTGCCAAGGACTTGGGTATAAATTACAGAACACTGGCAAGATATTGTTCAAAAATAAATGAGCAAGAGGTTGCTGGAGAAGAAGTCCACCCATCCCTGCCAGTAGGCTATGTGAAAAACCGCCTAGTTTTCAGTGAGGAGCAGGAGCTTCAGCTGGAGGAATATATAATAACTGCCTCAGATATTTATTTTGGCCTCTCTCCCATCGAAGTCCGCAAACTGGCATACAGCTTTGCAGTGCACAATAATGTTGCTGTCTGCACAAACTGGGCAGAGAAGGAGATGGCAGGGGCAGACTGGTTCTCTGGGTTTCTGAAGAGACACCCATCGCTTTCCATCAGGACCCCGGAGGCCACTAGCCTAGCACGTGCCAGTGCTTTTAATGAGCACAACGTGGGCCGTTTCTTCACCAACTTGGAGGAGGTGATGACTAGATACAAGTTTGAGCCCCAGTCGGTGTGGAATATGGATGAAACGGGTATCACCACTGTCCACAAGCCAAACAAGGTGGTAGCCAGGAGAGGCTACAAACAAGTCGGGTCTTTGACCTCTACAGAGAGAGGAACCCTGGTAACACTCTCCTGTGCCATCTCCGCCACCGAGAATAGTATCCCCCCATTCTTCATCTTCCCCCGGGTGAACTTCTACAACCATTTTTTAGTTTCTGCCCCCACCGGAAGTGCAGGAGTGGCGAATCCGAGTGGGTGGATGAAGGAGGAGCATTTTGTGGAATTTCTTGAGCATTTTGTGTCCCATACAAGATGCAGCAGGGAGATGCCATGCCTCCTGCTCCTCGATAACCACAGGTCGCACCTGTTGGTGGATGGGCTAAAGTATGCCAAGGAGAATGGGGTTGTGCCGCCTGCAGCCCCTGGATGTGTCTGTCTATGGCCCGTTGAAGAGGCAAGTCAACACCGCCTCCACTGCCTGGATGCTGAACAACCCCGGGAAAACCATGACGATATATGACATCCCCGAAGTGGTGGCTACAGCCTTCCCTCTTGCAGTTACCCCGGGCAACATTCAAGCAGGATTCCGGGCAAGTGGAATATATCCCTTCAACCGAGAGGTAATCCCAGAGACAGCATTTGCGCCTGCTTCAACAACAGACCGAGCAGAGCCCAGTGCACCCTAGCCAACCCCACCAATCCTCCCCCAGAGTCGTCCACTAGATCTGGACAGAGACCAGTGACTCCAGAAGAGCTGAGGCCTTATCCAAAGGCTGCAGCCAGGAAAGGAGCCCCAAAATGAAAAAGAATGTCAAGCTGTATCCTCACTGACACCCCAGAGAAGGAGAGAATAGAGCAGGAAAAGGCAGCCAGCATGCAAAAGAAAAAAATGGCAACAACATCAAAACGACCCAGTGCACCCCAGACCAGACCAGCTGCCAAGCCTAGTGCGCCCCAGCCTAGACCAGCTGCCAAGCCTAGTGCACCCCAGACCAGACCAGCTGCCAAGCCTAGTGCATCCCGGCCTAGACCAGCTGCCAAGCCTAGTGCATCCCGGCCTAGACCAGCTGCCAAGCCTAGTGCATCCCAGCCTAGACCACTTGCCAAGCCTAGTGCATCCCAGCCTAGACCAGCTGCCAAGCCTAGTGCATCCCAGTGCACTCCACCCAAGCTGGAAAAGGCAGCCAGCAAGAAACAGAAGAGAAAGAGACAGGAGGAGGAGTCTTCATCAGATGAAGAGGATTGTTTTTGTTTGGTTTGTATGGAAACGTTCTCCCACAGCCGTTCAGGGGAGGTATGGGAGAAGTGTTGGATGTGCAACCAGTGGGCACACAAGCTCTGCTTAGTTGGAGTGCGCAGACCCTATATTTGCCATCACTGTAACTCAGATAGTGAATGCGTGTAGCCTAGTTGAGTAGGCTATTATTGTTAGGCCTATTTGTTTTGTTCTTTATGTTGTTATATAGGCTGGCCTAAAGATGTGTTTCCTGTTCATGTTCCTTGCTCATTTTGTGTTAAGATGCATTAAGTTATGTATTTGTCAACTTGTTAATGCAATTAAACTTTCAAATTTAGTTCTGCCTTCTTGCCTTCTTTTTAAAAATTTTCCCATTAAAATAACATTGTGACAAACAACCCCATAGTGTGTGACAGCCATCCCCGTGATGGGGTTGGTTGTCACAATGTGTCAGTGTGTCTTTGATAGTTAATTACCTCTTTGTTACAATAAGTTGGAAAATGAGAGGGATACACATTTCAAGCCAACACCTTAAGCTTCAATTTAATGTAGGAATGATTATTGAAAGATGTTTTGATGATGAGCAATTCACACTAGAGTAAAAAGTATGACAACCAACCCCGTTCTCCCCTACTATTGGATCACTACTAAGTCACAACCGTATGATGAATACTCTAGAGCTGACATCGGTTATTGAAAAATTTGCCAAAAGGGCTTCTTTTTTGGGAGTGTTTGCCTGTGATCAGATTCCCTACGATATTGAAAGAGTGCCCGCTATGATGATAGTCAACACAGACCCGGCACGTTTACCCAGTACGCATTGGTTGGCTATATACATCACAGCCCGTAGAGAGGCTTACTTTTTTGATTCGTTTGGAAATACACCCATGGCATTCTCGGACCCCATATAGTTTTCTTAACCAGAACTGCGACGATGTGTTTTATTCTACACGCCAGGTACAAGACAATCTGGCTACCACATGCGGACAACATTGTGTGTTTTTCTTATTTAATATACAGAAGGGCATGTCCTACCAAAATGTATAAAAAAAAGTATAGTGATAATCTCGTCTGTAACGATGCTATGGTCTGTAAATTTGTTAACCGGATACAGCCCAATATGTGTAGCCATTACGATTTTACCTGTATACAGAGTGCATGTGTTAGATTGTAATATACAGTGGTGGCCAAAATTATTAGAACACCTGACAGATCTGAAAATATTGACCTTTTCTTGCCTCCAAAACATGATTTAATTTCATAATGTTCATGAAACATGCAGATGGTTGCTCTGAGCACAACAAATATCAGATGAAGTGAGTCCTACTGTTTTTATCCACTTTTAACTTTAATATTTGGTATGTCCACCTTTTGCAGCAATTACAGCAGCACATCTCTCTGGCATAGTGTCAATATATTTCCTGAGAACTTGAACACTAATGTTATCCCATGCCTTCTGCAACTCAAGCCAAAGGCTTTCCTTTGAATGTACAATAGATCTGTCCATTGACAGTGAAATAGGCCTAGCTTGTTTTTTGTAAGGAAAATGACGTAAATCTCCTTATGATGGCTCTATTCTATGGTTTATAGAGCATAATGATGACTTTGTATATATTTCATTCGTTTTATGGGTATTTTAATGGCCAATTGAACAAAAACTGAAACCTCTTAAATATGCCAAGTGTTCTAATAATTTTGGCCACCACTGTAGTTTCAAGTCATGATGATATATATGATGAATAAAATGACCCAAGTCAAAATATGTTTTCGCATGAGTGTATTTATTTAATATGCAAGATTTTTATAAGCAATACAAAAAAACAAACATTATAATTCATTCAATACAGACAATATACAAAAAATAATACAAAAAATGGAAAAGAAAAAACATTTGAACAAAGCAAATAAAACAAATACAAAGAAATAAATCAGTAGGTTACTCAATCTCTAGACATGACTCTAGTATCCATATGGTAGTGTGGTATAATCAGGAAAAGCCCTACGCTTGTTGTAAACCATCTGCAGCCGTTTTACTACTGTGGCGTTTTTAGGCAGTAGCTTTCTTTTATCTCGCTGGATCGTCTCTATCTCTGTAGTTATTACCTCCCCTATAGCCTGATTAGCCACAAAGTTTTCAACCAGTCTGCATAGTGTCTGGTGCGTGACAACTGATGCGGAATCCATTCCCCATCACGTGACACAAAGATTATACTATCGGTGTCGCAGTATAAGACTCTCTCTTGTAATTTGTCCAAAAGCTCGTACAGCATGGGCGGTGGTCATTGCCCCTACAAACACATTAACATCTCTAGCTCTAGAGGCTTCGCTAGTTTTGTAGCACCACTGCACCAAAGCCACAGTGTCAGAGATGAAGCAAAACTGACGTACATCATATATGTCGCTAAACATGAACTGTACAAATTGTTCAGAGTCAGTTACTAGTTCGGTGGTAGCTAGGTCTGTACGTAGCGAAAAACGTCCCCACAAGCTGTTCAAAATGAGCTTGTTACAGCTTCTGACTGCTTTATTAACGCAGATTTTTTGGGGATCTAGCTGTATGCCCTCTCTGTCGTAGTAATCCTTTACGTACTGCTGTTGTGCCTGCACATTGTCTATATGGCGGGGGTATCCTAAAGTGTCTGACTGTTGTGGGAAATGCCATACCTCGTCAATCGTTGTTATTTTGCAGAGCTTCAAGAGCTTTTTGCAGCTCGAATGACACCCATGTGCCTGGGAGCGTTCTCTCTTCACTACTGTGACGGCATTCAGATGTCTGGTTAAGCTCCTGCGCACACGTCTGACACAGCGGGAACATCAATTTTCCATGACATCTGTATGGGAGCACAGGGTGATACAGCCCTCTTGGGGGCAGTACAGAACACTTGACAAAACCAAAATACTTATCGATAGACTCAAAATCCCTAAAAATAATCTATGGATGTCCTAGAGCAGGGTTTTTCAAAGTGTAAGACAGTGAGCCTCCCTTCAGAAAACATCAAGTCATCGGGGCCTCCCCCATTTTAATAAAAGGCATAATAATAATAATAATAATAATTACTACACTTTCTGATTTGTTGAGTGAGTATCTCGATTGCATCAACTGGAAGGAACGCCAGGCTTCAGCACATGAAAATGAACTTGCTTGACATTATTATGTATGAAACTGGCAATCAGATTTATATACCGTTCCGGCCCACTTTAACCCCTGTACACAGACCATTGGTGCGCAATGCTGCTTCCCGACACCATGCGTAAGGGCTGACCCATTAAGTAAAGTTTATAACACGCTCTGGGAAAAATACACATTGTTCACTCGTTTTAACCCTATCATGGATAGCCTACATAACTTAAGCTTCCAGTCTGTCTGTCTGTCTGTCTGTCTGTGCGTGCGTGTATCTATTTACATATTAGGCTCTGATTGGCTTGCTTACTCTTGTAATGTTCACTGGACGTAACGTTGTTTAATACCAGTTTAATATACGCGTTGTTGTCGCACTTTAGAGCCCGGGGCTCTGATTCTGAGTAAGACATTTGCCGGGGTGCTACATCGGATTCTTGGCATTTGCCGGGCTGTGCCCCAGCTAGCCCCAGCACAAATGAAGCACTGGGGAGCAGTGAGTCTGCATCTTGGCTGCACACAGACGGTGGATGTGGGGCTGTACTGATGACAGGAACAAGCGCAGGTCGCCCTCCACCTACAGCCTCGACCGGTACTTGCTTTTAATCAGATGTTTCGTTTCAAAATAATTTGACACGTCCGCTGTCAGGATTATTAAAATTGAAATATTATTAAATTCGATTTTATTCTTTTCCAGAAAGCTTAAATAATTTTATTTTAAACAAAATATTTCCCTGCTTTTTTTTCGCGCCTCCCCTGAAACTCTTTGGCGCCCTCCAGGGGAGGCGCGCCTCACACTTTGAAAACCCCTGTCCTAGAGGATATGACTTGCGAGACTGCACTGTGGGGTAGAGAGATGTTAAGTCGTAGTACCTGATTTTTTCATTGGGTTGTGTTTTGTGTAGTAGTTTAAAGGCATTTGTTCGACCGCCAAATAGAGCCTCTCGCGGGTTAAGCCTTGTGGGGGCTTTGCAGGTTTCCATAAACCTCTGTACAACGCCGTCTGTCTTTTTCTGTTTCTCCCATTCACACTGCCAGATAACTACCACGCAGAGACCATAGTCTTTTTTGAGGACTGAGATTTTATCACTAAACTCTCTTTTCATGCAACCAAATTCGATCCAAGTGACAGGATTTTTATGGGCCAGATTGTAGCAAAGATCACATCCGTGATAAAAACAGCCTGCAAATTCGTAGGCCGTATGCGTGTTGGGGTCATATCTGTCTGTAAAGAAAGGACCAAACTGCTTTTCTCCAGCATTGAGAGCGTGTTGAATCTCTATACCGTGCTGGTTTGCTAAAAACCCAAGCCACTGGATGGAGACATTCGAATAGGTCTTGTGCTGTGCGACATATGCTCCCCCGAATGTGAGAGCTAACGTGTCTTCCGGTAAAAAAATTGTTTTGTAGATGGCCATACAGCATGATGCCAGTGTTGTGTGACTGAGGGGATCTATACCTGAACAACGAATGATTGTTTTACGAAAGACCATACATGCCTTTCGTAAAACAACAACATCATTGACACCATAGTGCTCAAGTTCTTTCTGGAAATCAAACACATCATGACGGACGGTGTTATACCAGGTCATGAATGTGTCTTTGTCACTCTCTGACATCTTCTCGTATCCATAATAGGACGGGTCTGGGTAAGGGCCTATGTAGGATTCATTCGCTCTTGTATTAAATGTGTGGGGAAAATACCCCTTTTCTACATCGTCAAAACCAAGTGCTGCGGGTGTTTTTGACAATCGCATAGGGAGAAAGCTGAAATAATCTACCCAACGCTGTTTAAATGCATCGTCGTACATCAGAATCACCCTACTTCCACGCATGACCAGTTTAGGTGTAATACCCTGTCTTGTAAAATACTCCATCATAATGTATGCCTCAATTGTCGAATCCTGAGGCATTGTGTGCTACAAATGTGTAGTTTTTGTACCGTTCACATCTATACTGTCTGACAAACTTTTGGACACAATCGAGACCGGAGGTCCACCATGTCTTGTCATCAAATGTTATTGCAGCTGCAAAATTTGCCTTGTGTCTCCCGTCATGATAGCGAGTCTCAAAATCATAGAAGATGTATTTTGTTTTTAGACATTCCTCTGGGATAGGCTGGATGTAGCATGTGTGAAGATCGTCGACGACGGGTGCTCTGCAGTGTCTACACTTTCTCTCTGCACATGTGTGGAACGGTATATCCCTACCGTTGGCCCAAAGTCAGAGCGATCCCAGAGTGCAATGTCTTCATCAGTCCAGCTGTCCGACTGGAGATTTAAAACTATCTCCGCGGATGCGCTCGTCTCCTCCTCACCGCTTACTAAAAAACAATGTAGATGGTATAGTCCATTAGTCGGTGATTAATATAAAAGGGACAATATAGTTTTAAAACATAGGATGTATCAGATGCTAATACTATACCGTTTTCAGATCTTGTGCGTTTTGCCTTTGGCTCCTGTGTCTCAGGTTCTCCCTCAACAGACGACTTTGACACGTTATTCACATATTGTTCAAGCTTGTTCAACGCCTCGCCTTGATGTTCAGTAAAAACAAAAGAAAAAACACAATATGAGATTTGCCGTTTATTTTTTCATTTCAATTTTAATTTATATCAAATACTTACTGGTGTTTTGAGGAAACCGTTCTTTAAGTGGCACACGTTTTTTCCCTAGAAGACCTAAGAAATGCAGGAGCAAAATGAAACGTACAACTCATTAGAAAGTTCAGCTCATTAGAAAGAACTCTGGTTTTAAAAATATGCGCCCGAATGTAGAATAAAAACCTACTTTTGTTAGGTTTATTTTCTTTGTCCGTGCGTCTGGTACCCACACAGGTAACAGAATTTCTGTTCCTGGTCCGATCTAATATATTTTGTGATTCTAGAGAGAAATAGATACAAAACATAGACAACCATGTATAGGTGATATATAGTTTTAAATACATGGTAATACAACTCAATCTAATAAGACACCTGTATAGAATACAACAGACTTACCGTGACTTGTCGAGGCCTCTGTAAGATCCTCAATTGTGTTGCTATTCCCCCCTAATCTTCACCAAATCAAAAAGAAAAACATATCGTATTAGTTTTCATCCAACTATGGGTTAGCGTTTGAATAGAATATGACATAGTTAAATAGAATACTTACAGTAAACAAACATCTTGTCTAGGTTAGGTCGATTCCCCTGCGTTGAAGCCTGTCTTGCGAAAAATGGGCCGTGCAGCGTCTATTCAACACGGACACGCTACGGATGGTCACCATACATCGGCTCCGTACGCCTTATATCCCCAAAGACGGCTCTCACAATTCAGACTTGCGCACATTCAAATTTAGCGCTCCAAAATGTCACGTGTGATCTGGACAATAAACCTCATTTACTATCGTAAAGCCAGATGATTGGCATCTCGCCCCTCCGCCCCGCCTTGCGCGCAATCCAGGTTTAGACGCTCCGAGCATCGCAAATTGTTCAGGACAAACACACTTCATTTATCACTCAGAAATAGCTTCTCGCCAATAGGAGCATTAAATAATTTAAAATCATAACATGACAGCTCCACCATCCCATGGACATCTCTCACTCAGTGTCAATAACTATCTGTGTGCGTCCTAAGGTGTCATCAGGCACTCTGTGTGCGCGCGCATATGTGACAAAATCATTATTATAAAAAACACCAAACCTTGTTTAATGTAGCTATCTTTTTCACATTAGACCCTTATGTTGTCAATTGTGTCTAGCTGAAAAATAGCCCTGCTCTATATATTAGTCTTATTTAGATGTCCTAATATATTTGGTCATATTAAAACATGGTTAAATAGCCTTCCTATACCCATTACGTATATCAACAATGATATAAAGGTTGATAGTCATAGGGACAATTTCATTCTTTAGTAAAGAACAAATCAGGGTTAAACACCCAAAGAACCGTATTTGCCATAGATCAATAGACGTCCTTAAGGATTATAAAACAAAAAAGCAGGCTCATGTGACATCCCACACGAAGAAGCCTGTCTGTCATAGATCAACACACTTCACAATGGGATCATAAAACAAAAACAGTTGTAGAGACCTTAAAAATATGGGGATTCTGATGAGTGTTTTTCTTTTGTAAAACGGTATTATTTGTTAAATGAGTTAACATATTTGTTTTCACACTGTAAGAGTGAATGTAATAACAAACTGCATTTACCATAATGTTTTGCATTCACCAGGATGCTTTGCAAGTTCTATCTAAGTTAATGTTTGTTTGAGTGACATCTTTGCTAGCCAGTTGGGGATCACTTTGCTGTGCTTTAAGCCAATGAGAAATGACTCTGGGGTGTGGCTTAACGGAACTGGGAAGAAGCACTATATTGGCACCGCAGAACTCGCGGGCGCGACACACACAGACATGTGAAGACACGTTTGGGAGCAGAGCTGCGTGCGGTATTGAACCAGTTTAAAGTCAGATATTGTATGTTTGTAGACTCGAATACTTCACGGTATTGGCACAAATATTACTGTGCGGAGACTCTTGTGTGCAAGTGCAGTCGGGACCTTTCTTTCTAGCGTTTGAAGTGAAGTGAAGCCAGGCTAAACCGTTTTGTTGTTTTCCATTACTAAAGTGAAACCAGGCGTGTAGTTGCTAGCAAGACGGACGTTTCTGCTTGAACCCATGCGAGGGACAGTCAGCTAAAACACCGGGCGATGCTTTCACGGAGGAGAGAGAAGAGGACGTTAGCTGGATTGTTAGCTTGCTGCTAACCAACCTTGTTTCGAGGACGGACTCAGCTCAACTTGGACCTGCATCGTGGACACAGAACCTCCGCCTGTCATCGTGCTCCTTGTCTACCATTTCTTCGGCCTGCTCGTGGATCCACTGGACCTCTGAACTGTGTCATGGTCGCGTGAGTAACTGCGTGTGAGAATGAGCCACACTCTGCAAAATCCCCCTTCATTCTCTCGGCTGATGCGTGACGTAAGAGAGGAAGAAAACTGGATTAGCGTCAGAGAAGGAGTGAAAACTACTGCTACTACAGCCACCACTTTCGTACCTCAGTCCTCAGTTACATCTGAGCTGAACAGCCTAAAAAGTGAGGTGAAGGAACTATCTTCTCAAGTGGCCAGGCTCTTGAGCGCTGCTCCAGCTACCCGCAAACCTGAAAATACGACAGCAAGGACAAGGCCTGTACTGCATACACCAGAACCTGTTCGTGATGTGACACCCAGAGCAAGAATGTCCAGACCTCTCCCAGCTGGAATTTTCTGCTACAACTGTGGGCAAGATGGGCATACAAAGAGAGAATGCAAAGAGCCCGAGGACCTGAGAAAAGTGAATCAAAAGCTGCTCAAAGCAAACAGGCAGCAGGGAAACTTCTCTGGAACCAGGTAAAGGAACGACCCTTGGCAGCTTGACCATACACCCCATTTTCCGTCAGGCATATGAGACAATCACCCAGTCTGACACAGCTGAAGATGTAGCCAAGCACGGGACCGTGTGGTTTACTCAGCGCAGACAAATCACTCTGCAACCTGGACAAGTGGTTAAAGTCACTGGCCGCCCAAAGTTTCCAGGTGATTTCACAGACAAACTAGCACTGGTAGATCGGCCAAAAGACACTTTTACCCCTGAAGAGCTGAGAGTGAGGCCTGAAGTTCACTCCGCCTCAGTCGTCTCTAGCAGACGCGTTACTGTCGCTGTGACAAACCTGTCATCCAGAGAAATCTGCTTGAAACGTGGGACTCCTCTAGCCCACATTTTCCCAGTAGCCCCTGTTCCTCTGCCGAGAGCGCCACGTGCTGATAAAGCTGCAAACGACCTAACCCCTTCATCTTTTGATTTCGGAGCATCACCCATGCCAGAGGAAGCAAAAAGACGTCTCTGTGAGAAAATGATGGAAAGGAAAGAGGTTTTCTCTCAACACGAATGGGATGTGGGCTGTTCAAAAAGCGCCAGACATGTAATAACACTGAGAGATGCAAGGCCCTTCCGGGAGAGGTCACGTCGCCTGGCGCCTGCTGACTTCGAGGATGTGCGCCAGCACTTACAGGAACTACAGAACCACGGCATCATTTCTGAGTCGCGTAGCCCCTACGCATCACCGATAGTGGTCGTACGCAAGAAATCAGGGAAAGTACGAATGTGCGTGGACTACCAAACCCTCAACCTTCGAACAGTACCAGACCAGTACACCGTCCCAAGGATAGAAGACGCTCTTCACTCCATGTCTGGTAGTAAATGGTTCACCGTCCTTGACCTGAGGAGCGGGTACTACCAAATACCCATGAGTGAGACAGACAAGGAGAAGACGGCTTTTATATGTCCGTTGGGTTTTTATCAATTCGAACGAATGCCCCAGGGGGTTTCAGGTGCACCGGCCACTTTCCAGAGGGTCATGGAGAAAACTGTTGGCGATATGAACTTCTTGGAGGTGCTAGTATACCTGGATGACCTTATCGTGTTCGGGCGCACTCTTGAAGAACACGAAGAGCGGCTGCTCAAAGTGCTTGACCGGTTTCAAGAGGAAGGTCTGAAGCTATCACTTGACAAGTGTCAGTTTGGAAGGACTACTGTCACCTACGTTGGACACGTGGTGTCGCAGGATGGAATAGCGACAGACCCATCCAAGATAGAGGCGTTCGTCTCTTGACCAAGACCCCAAACAGCTGTTTCTCTACGTCTAGCTTCATGCGGGGCCAGAAAAATCGGTCACAGCACTATATTGGCACCACAGAACTCGCGGGCGTGACACACACAGACATGTGAAGACACGTTTGGGAGCAGAGCTGCGTGCAGTTGCCAGGAGAACGGTACTTGTCACTGCATTGTGCCAAGTGTAAAGTTTGGTGGAGGGGGGATTATGGTGTGGGGTTGTTTTTCAGGAGCTGGGCTTGGCCCCTTAGTTCCAGTGAAAGGAACTCTGAATGCTTCAGCATACCAAGTGATTTTAGACAATTCCATGCTCCCAACTTTGTGGGAACAGTTTGGGGATGGCCCCTTCCTGTTCCAACATGACTGTGCACCAGTGCACAAAGCAAGGTCCATAAAGACATGGATGGGAGAGTTTGGTGTGGATGAACTTGACTGGCCTGCACAGAGTCCTGACCTCAACCCGATAGAACACCTTTGGGATGAAGTAGAGCGGAGACTGAGAGCCAGGCCTTCTCGTCCAACATCAGTGTGTGACCTCACAAATGCGCTTCTGGAAGAATGGTCAAAAATTCCCATAAACACACTCCTAAACCTTGTGGAAAGCCTTCCCAGAAGAGTTGAAGCTGTTATAGCTGCAAAGGGTGGACCGACGTCATATTAAACCCTATGGATTAAGAATGGGATGTCACTTAAATTCATATGCGAGTCAAGGCAGGTGAGCCAATACTTTTGGCAATATAGTGTAGATACTAACACATAGCTCACAGACAAACACATAAGCGCAAACACATAGGCTATATCCACTGATATGCATACATAACTCAGGGTTGTTTTTTGTGTTTCCTATAGAGGGAGCTATTACTCCTTTTGAATTATTGTTTTCATTTGGGCAAATTGAGACTTTTATTTGTTATTGGGAAAACCTTTGTGTTTAATTGAATGGTATAAAGAAAGGGTTTATTGACATTTAAAAGAAAATATTTTGAGAACTTAAAACACACGGAAGAAAAGCAATACCACAATATAAATACATTTATTTTGTTAATCCGTTTACATCATCGTCCTGAACATTTTCTTATCGTAAGATATATTATTACTCATTTATCTAAGCCTGTAATGATGGTTTTAGGAGGTCTAGCCAGCTCGACATCAACTGCTAGGAACTAAGGATTCTGTTGAATGATAATTATATATTTAGCCCAGGATAACGTTCAGCATATTCTAGACTGTGGATATGACTCTGCTGGTCAGAGCCTAACCGGGCAAAAAGAGGTTACACAGTCCATAGTGCCCATTGTGACACACAGCTCCCCAATGACTGGCGTTGAGGATTGACTGGATTGACTGGAGGATTGACCCCAATGACTGGTCAGTTCAGGATTATAAAACAAATACAGTCCATAGTGCCCATTGTGACACACAGCTCCCTAATGACCCACGTTTGACACTGGTCAGTTAATGAACATAAAACTAAAACACATTCCCATAGCCCTCCAGGTGTTCCCACAAGCCCCTATGCACCTCAGTTGGTCAATACACCCCGTTCAGGATCATAAAACTAAAACAGTCTCATGTGACATCCCACCATCCCGAAGAAGCATTTCTGACATAGATCAACACACTTCTGAACAATGGGATCATAAAGCAAATACAGTCCATAGTGCCATTGTGACACACAGCTCCCCAATGACTGGCGTTTGACACTGGTCAGTTCAGGATTATAAAACAAATACAGTCCATAGTGCCCATTGTGACACACAGCTCCCTAATGACCCACGTTTGACACTGTCAGTTAATGAACATAACTAAAAACATCCCACAGCCTCAGACAACCCTAGACCTC
>JAXDDW010000472.1:0-14315 GCA_034670385.1 Hoplostethus mediterraneus | reverse complement strand
ATCCATCAGTGCAACTGGAAGAAAAAAGACAAGGAAGGGAAACTGCTATTAATGAAGGTGCCAGTGTGTCTACAGCATCATCCAGTACACCACCACAACCACCTAGACCTACAACCCAGAGCTCTATGAGGATGCTGCTTTTTCTTTTTGTTTTACACATTTTAATTTATAAACATCAAACAAAAAGTTCGGAAACTTGTGTTTGGTAGATTATTTCTCTGTTGTAACAATGCTTCTTGGCAATACATTTTATACCGTTGGAAAGCCTGTTTATTCCCCTTTTAAATGGTGCTCACTGTGCAACCGCAAGGAGAAGCTGCTCTCAACTTCCAAGACCTCAAACACGAATTTAATAAACAATTGAACTGAACATTGTTTGCCTGCCGATCTGTTTGACTGATCAGCAGTGACTTGGAATGAAGTTGGTTCAATGTCAAATAAATCTTGTAGCTTCGCTCACGACACTTTCCAAGTAGCTTGCCCAACACTGAGTAGTAGTAGTGATTTGTTGCAGAGCCTCCAGGTTTGAGGGAAACCTCTTCAATACCTTTGACTCTCACTAGCATTAGCAACGATGCTAACAGGAGCTTTTTGACACTTAACAGCAGAAACATCAACGTGACACCGGTTTGAATGTGGTTGGTGATTAATAACAGGATAGGACTCTAACAGCCCAGAACCAACCTTCAAATAAGGGACCTCAGACAGGACTACACTGGGAATGTTTCACCAATATGGACACGTTTAACGTTACATCACATTTGTTACGTGGATCTATTTGAATTGAAACTAACCTTGTTGTGATGAAGGAGTCCAGCTAACAGCATGTTGGTGTGTTTCTGTCCAGCTGGACCCTCTACTATGAATCTGTCTGAGGAGAGAGAGGAGGGGGTCCCTACCTCTACAACCTCTCTGTCTGGGGAACATGACCGCCAGACCAAAGCTCAGAGGTAAGATGAGGATCTCTGACTGTCCATGACTGTTCTCCATCTCAGAGCTCAGCAGTGATGTCATGACACCATCACTATCCAGAGTAAAAGGTCTGTCTGTGTTGTGTTGAAGCCCCGCCCACCAGGAGAGACCAGACTCCCCTGTACCCAGCTGTGTGTCCATGAAGAGTGGACACACATATATTTTCCATACATTTTTATCCAGGAACCATACATGACCATACATGCTTTTTCATGCTTTTCTATCCTTTTTCCTTTTTCCTGTTTTATCAATCTTGTGTTTGTAGCAACATCCAGCAGGAGAGACCAGACTCCCCTGTACCCAGCTGTGTGTCCATGAAGAGTGACTCGTCTATGAGTCCTCCTCTTAACTTCAAAGATGAACACCACTCTACTGAGCAAAGGCAAGAGTTTAAATCAGATGAGTTTGTTATTATCAAACTCAAGTGAGCAGAAATAAGAAGTCATGATATCTAGAATTGGTCTGGACTTCAGACTCTGTTGATTTAGTTTCTTCTCTCAAAACGTCAGATCCAGTAATCCAGTGGTTCTCAAACTCAGGCCCCCTTTAATATTAGAAAAGATTCTGGGCCCCATCATGAATTGATCCTCTTTCTATGAATGCTAATCATTAATATTGGAAAATATTTGTAATTAATGATGTTGAATAAACCTTTTATTGAACTGCTTTCAACTTTATATCACTATGTTGTTCCTTTACTTTCTGTATGTTTTTGAGATGTAAAAAAGTTTGCCAGTTTGTTGTTTGCTTCTCCATCTTCTACTCAATAGAACTCAAATGATTAAGTTTTCCCGTTCACACAGTCCCACTCAGGTTAAACACAGTTTGCGCTCGTCTTGTTCTGCTTTGTTTTTTACCCTCAGTTTGTGTTTGTGTTGATATCTGGAGACCTAATACATCATGTTTTCTCCAGAGTCCACCAGCAGAGGTCAGAGGTCCCCAGTGGTCAGTCTGCCCAGGAGCATCCAGCAGACCTGGCCTCCATATTCATGGTGTGTAAATGTACAACAACACCTTTGACTTCAGATGGATATGAAATGAAGAACAACCATTGTGGTCATAATCGTCTCCATGCTACACTCTTTAGCCCAGTGGGCTTTCAGTCTGACAGATGGATCTGATGTTGTGGTCCACCAGTTTAGTATGAAAGGTTCATTTCTATATTATTCTGTTGCAGCGGCTGGAGGAGAACATTGTCACTTTTGTGAAGAACGAGCTGAAGAGGTTCCAGACGGTTCTGAGTCCAGATTACCCAGAATGCTTAGAGAGGCAGAGGGAGGATGAGGTGGACAGTGAGGAGGAAGAGCAGAGGAGGAGCAGCAGAGAGGCACTTCTGAAGATCACACTGCACTTCCTGAGGAGAATGAAGCAGGAGGAGCTGGCCAACTCTCTGCTGATCAGTAAGACGAGAGTTTCTCTAATGAGATCTACATTACATTACATTACAGTCATTTAGCAGACGCTTTTATCCAAAGCGACTTACAATAAGTGCATTCAACAAAAGTAGGTAAGAAAACTACTAGTCACCAGAAATCATAAGTGCATTTCCTTCCTAAACAAGCAACTAAGAGCAGAACTAGTGTTAAGGTAAGAGTGCAATAAGTTAGCAACCTACTTATCTTAAACAAATGAGACAAATTGAGAATCGAATAAAACAAGAGCTAAGACAAATAAGTGTATCAAGAGCCAATAAACAAGAGCTCAGGCACATAAATGACGACAAGTAGTCAAGGCTAGGAGGAAGGGTCAGGGTAGTGTTTCCTGCAGAGGTGGGTCTTCAGCCTGCGGCGAAAGATGGGCAGTGACTCTGCTGTCCTGACATCAGTGGGGAGTTCATTCCACCACTGTGGGGCCAGAACAGAGAAGAGCCGTGACCGTGTAGATCGGCCGCAGGGACCTCTATTCAATTACATATTGGAGGATAAATGAGCACAATGCATTAAATTTGGTCAAATGATTGATTTGTTCATGCTGAACACAGTCATATTAATAAATATGTAATGCAAGATGAAACCAGTTTTGTTGCCTTTCACATTGGGCTGTCAGTCAGGACCTGTTTGTCCACCACTGATGAGCTGAATAGTTACAATGGAGTTGAAAATGTACAAATTCACCTGGAAATGTTCTCATTTCTCATATTTACCTCAACATCCACTCATTGGTGTTATTTGTTGTTTGTTCATTCAGAAACTCTTGCTCCAGGGTGCCAACGTCAACTGAAATCTGATCTGAAGGAGAAGTTTCAGTGTTTGTTTGAGGGGATCGCTAAAGCAGGAAACCCAACACTTCTGAATCAGATCTACACAGAGCTCTACATCACAGAGGGAGGGAGTGGAGAGGTCAATGATGAACATGAGGTCAGACAGATTGAAACAGCATCCAGGAAACCAGCCAGACCAGAAACAACAATCACATGTGAAGACATCTTTAAACCCTTACCTGGAAGAGAGGAACCAATCAGGACAGTGATGACGAAGGGAGTGGCTGGCATCGGTAAAACAGTCTTAACACAGAAGTTCACTCTGGACTGGGCTGAAGACAAAACCAACCACCATGTACACTTCATGTTTCCATTCACTTTCAGAGAGCTGAACTTGCTGAAAGAGAAAAAGTTCAGCTTGGTGGAACTTCTTCATCACTTCTTCATTGAGACCAAAAGAATCTGCAGCTTTGACATGTTCCAGGTTGTGTTGATCTTTGACGGTCTGGATGAGTGTCGACTTCCTCTAGACTTCCAGAACAACCAGATCTGGACTGATGTTACAGAGTCAACCTCAGTGGACGTGCTGCTGACAAACCTCATCAAGGGGAACCTGCTTCCCTCTGCTCACCTCTGGATAACCACACGACCTGCAGCAGCCAATCAGATCCCTCCTGAGTGCGTTGACATGGTGACAGAGGTGAGAGGGTTCACTGACCCACAGAAGGAGGAGTACTTCAGGAAGAGATTCAGAGATGAGGAGCTGGCCAGCAGAATCATCTCCCACATCAAGACATCACGAAGCCTCCACATCATGTGTCACATCCCAGTCTTCTGCTGGATCACTGCTACAGTTGTGGATCATGTGTTGGCAACCAATCAGGGAGGAGAGATGCCCAAGAACCTGACTGAGATGTACATCCACTTCCTGGTTGTTCAGTCCAAACAGGGGAATGTCAAGTATCATGGGAGAGCTGAGACAGATCCACTCTGGAATACAGAGACCAGGAAGATGATTGTGTCTCTGGGAAAACTGGCTTTTGAGCAGCTGGAGAAAGGCAACCTGATCTTCTATGAAGCAGACCTGACCGAGTGTGGCATCGATATCAGAGAAGCCTCAGAGTACTCAGGAGTGTTCACACAGATCTTTAAAGAGGAGCGTGGGCTGTACCAGGACCAGGTGTTCTGCTTTGTCCATCTGAGCATTCAGGAGTTTCTGGCTGCTGTTTATGTCTTTCTGTCATTCATCAACACTGGTGTCAATCTGCTGGGTGACCAATGTGAACCAATGTTCTCCCCGTTCAAGAATTCACCAAAACAGTCAGAAGCCACATCACAATATGAACCTGAAACTATCTTCTACCAGAGAGCTGTGGACAAGGCCTTACAGAGTCCTAATGGACACCTGGACTTGTTCCTCCGCTTCCTCCTGGGTCTTTCACTGGAGACCAATCAGACTCTCCTACGAGGCCTGGTGAAACAGACAGGAAGTAGATCACAGACCAATCAGGAAACAGTCCAGTACATCAAGGAGAAGATCTGGGACAATCCCTCTCCAGAGAAAAGCATCAATCTGTTCCACTGTCTGAATGAGCTGAATGACCATTCTCTAGTGGAGCAGATCCAACAGTACCTGAGATCAGGAAGTCTCTCCACAGACCAACTCTTCCCTGCTCATTGGTCAGCTCTGGTCTTCATCTTACTGTCATCAGAAGAAGACCTGGAGGTGTTTGACCTGAAGAAATACTATGCTTCAGAGGAGGGTCTTCTGAGGCTGCTGCCAGTGGTCAAAGCCTCCAATAGATCTGTGTAGGTTCAGCATTGATAACTGGATATATTAAATGTATTAGATATGATTGTTTTCACACAAGTGAAAATAGAAACATAATCAAAGTTATTTGTTGTTTCTATCACTCATTCCTCTTCAGGCTGAGTTACTGTAACCTGTCAGAGATAAGCTGTGAATATCTGGCCTCAGTTCTCAGCTCCAAGTCCTCCAGTCTGAGAGACCTGGACCTGAGTAACAACGACCTGCAGGATTCAGGAGTGAAGCTGCTCTCTGCTGGACTGGGGAGTCCACATTGTAGACTGGACACTCTCAGGTCAGTATTCCAGACTAGTTGTTATACCAACATTCAGCTCTACTTTCTAGCCCCAGTGAAAAGGAGTTTAGGAGGCTAGGGAAGCAGACTGTCTTGCTGGAGTCGTGGGATGGTTTGAATCACAGTGGTATGTTGGTCAGAACATAAAAGGGGCCGAGTCACAGGAATTCCTCTGATTGGTTTATTGGACTAATTTGGGTAAAGGTATGTTGTATGGATCTCTGTGTGTGGTGTGTGGCTGTGTGTGTGTGGTTTCTAAAATAAAAAAAGGCAAATGGAGGAAACTGTGGAAGGCCAGTAAAACAGTAAATACAATAAAGCAGGAATAGGTATCAATATTAATGACCAAATGAACAGGAAATAAAAGTATATAAGGATAAACACACATTAAATGTCAATAGAAATAAAAGAAAGTCAAACAGTTGACAACAAATACCTGGCCATGATGCTAAGAACATTCACTCTGAGGAAAAGGCTGCATCCTGAGTGGTAGTTTTCACACCTTGTGCTACAGCGGCAACATGGAAAAGGATATAAGCAAGATGCATAGAGGATACTTTAAAAAAAAATGTATATCTTTATTTGGGAAAGGCAGGAAAACATGTCCAGTTAAACACAGTCACAAAAATAAATCCCTTTCCAGTTTTTTGTGTATAGAGTCCCAAACATTATGAATCTTCAAAATTAAGGCAGAAGAGTTCAAGGAGTGTGATCATCGTCCTTTGTTTCAGTCCTTTTATCACACTAGACTTCCACCCTCCAAGTGGCTGAAGTCCCACAACAATTGTGACATAACAGTATCAAAACGCTCACATCATGCTCATTAGGACACAATAACAGGGGTGCCTGTATGAGACAGATTCTAGGGAGATTCTTGTGCACACACAGTCGTAAACAACTTTGATATAATTGAATGAAAAGTGAACTATTTACAAGAACCGAGGGGGGCGCCTGCTGCTGCTGTCATAGAAGTAACAAGAATAATCAAATCAAAATTTAAACAAATGAGTCACAAAATCGTAATGCCAGTGAAATCATATAAAGTCCGCTCTCATTGGGGCTATAAATTTTATCCAAATGTTCCAAATTTGGATAAAATTTATCCTGTTGCGTTCTTAGTAGATAGGTTAATTTTTCCATTCTGAATATTTCTAAAATAATTCCAATCCAATCATCTTGTGTGGGATGGAATTGGGCTTAACCACCTTCTGGTGATCGACGTTTTGCTTGCCACCAAGAGTATTTGCAACAGCTTTATATCTCTCCTGCTTTCCAGAAAGGAAACATGACCTAAGTAAAGGGCTTCAAAACTCAAGGGTATTTGAATGTTGAAGACCCTACCTAATGAAACTCGAATACCCTCCCAGAACATCCTCAGTTTAGGACAATCCCAAAAGATATGATAGTGGTTAGCCACGGTCGAGCCACATTGTCTCCAGCATGGCACGTTAGGCACCTTTATATTTCTCCTGATATGGTGTCCTAAAGTATCTGATAATATTTTTGCAACAGTGTTCTCTCCAGTCCATAGAACTAGATGTTGACCACTGGAAAGACCAAATATCACCCCAGACCTCCTCAGAAAGGATAGAGCAGTGTACAATTTGGAAATGGAATTGGATGGGGTCATTGTCATAGCACATTTCACAATATGATAAAATTCTGATTCGACATCTGAGAAATCAGTCAATTTACATTCATGTTCAATATAGGATCGTAACTGAAGGTATCTGTGAAAGTCATTCCTTTCCAAGCCATGCTTATCCTCTAGGAACTCAAAGCTGTGTACAGTGTTTCTTTGGGTAAGTGAGAAAAATGTTGAGTCCATTCATTGTCCATGATTTAAATCTGACGTCAGCTCTGTTGGGAATAAAATCTGAGCCATAAGCAAACCATCTGAACACTCTCAACATTTTGTGTATCTCACAAATTTTAATCACTTTCTGCCAAACTTGAAGTGTGTGGCTTAACCAGGGATTCCCCATTCTTTCCAAGCGGCACATCAATCCCCTATCAGCAATTACAGCTTGGATGGGGAACCGATTCGACAGATTGGACTCTAGCTCCTTCCACCTAACCACATATGTTTCATCACACCAATATAACAAGGGGGCTATTTGTGCAGCAAGGTAATCATTTCTTAGACAAGGAAGGCCCATCCCCCCGTTTTCCTTGGCCAGTTGAAGAGTAGCAAATCTAATTCTTGGTTTCTGGCCCTGCCAAATAAATCTGGAAATCCATTTATCCCATTCACTGAATTGCTTATCACATACCTCCACAGGCAGATTCCTAAAAAGGTAGAGCAAGCGGGGGAGGATATTCATTTTGACTGCACTTATTCTAGAACTAAGGCTCAGGAAAGGGACCAGATTCCATCTGTGCAGATCAGCTTTTATCTTTAGAGATATTGGTTCATAGTTCGCCTGGAAGAGCCCCGAGAAAAATTAAGTATTTAATTTCCTCATTTTCCCAGTTTACTTTGAATTCCTTACGTAGAGTCGCTGGAGCAGTGTAATTTAGAGTCATCACCTGAGTTTTTGAAATGTTGACTTTATACCCAGATAGCTTGCCAAAATCAAGCAAAATAGACATCAATTCTCTAAATGACCTCTCAGGCTCACCCAGGCAGACCAACACATCATCCGCAAACATAGCCACCTTGTGGTCAACTCCCGACACTGCAATTCCCTTGATGTTATGATTTTGCCTTATTAATTGACCTAAAGATTCTACAGATAAATCAAAGAGGAGGGGCGTTATTGCGCAACCCTGCCTACAGCCACATTCCAAAATAAAAGCCTCAGAGAGATCACCATTTACCTTGATACGAGCTGAGGGCATATCATATAGTGCCTGATTACTTTTATAAAGTTATCATGAAAGCCAAACTTCCCCAGTACCTTATATAAGAATTCCCATTTGACAGAGTCAAAGGCTTTCTCTGCATCTAAACTTACTATGATTGATTGAGTTTTCTTTTTTTGTATCTCTCCTATGATATGTAGTATTCTTCTTATGTTATCGGTGGTTTGTCTATGGTGAATAATACCGGTCTGATCTAAATTGATGAGATCAAATCAAATCACATTTATTTGTATAGCCCTTAATCACCGTTACAGTCCCTAAGGGCTTCACAGTGCCCAACATGTGAAAATAATAAATGATTAGTACACGACATCCCCCAGCCTTAGACCCTCACAGAGGACAAGGAAAAACTCCCACAAAAACCTTATTGGAAAATTGGGAGAAACCTTGGGAGGGGCTACTCAGAGAGGGATCCCCCTACCAGGACGGTTGGGCTGCAATAGATGCCGTGTTTGGGCAAGCAGAGTATACACGATATATGAAAGTTCATTTTGGTGGGACATCCACATCTGATGGAGCGGCATCACAGCAACGGCAACTCAGTCGACGTCATCATAGGGCTAGGGGACCATGCAGACGCCAACTCTGCCCAGATAGGAGAACGCAACGCCTGCTCAGTCAGCATCGTCCTAGGAGGCGGGACCAACCAGATGCCAACTCTGCCGGGCTGCAGCCTGGAACAGATCGGAGACTCACCCACACACACCCACACACACGCTCGCACTCACACAGAAAAAACATGACCAGCGTCAGTGGACAGCAGCAGGTAGACCAGGAGAATAGGACATGTAGGCAGGATGCTAATATCCATCAGCAGGACCCTGAGCTAGGATGAGCTAACTAGTCTAACCTTACTCTGAGAAGAGACTGAGCCTAGCCTTACTAAACTAGCCTTACTAGGCTAGCCTTACTCTGAGACGAGACTGAGCCACTCCCTCAGGGCTGGTCAAATGACAGAGAGAATAAATGGGTTTTTAGCCTTGACTTAAAGACGTCGATAGAGCCTGCCTCTCTGACTGAGGCAGGCAGACTGTTCCATAGATAGGGAGCCCGGTAAGAAAAGGCTCTGTTACCTGCAGTTTTCTTTTTGACTGCTGGGATAGACAGGTAGCCAGCGTCCTGAGATCTGAGGGGGCGTGGTGTTTTGTATGGTATAATCAAATCGGATAAATAGGACGGTGCCATCCCATGTAATGATTTATATGTAAGTAAAAGCACCTTAAAGTCACACCTGGCCTGAATTGTTATCCAGTGTAATGAGGATAGAATGGGAGTTATATGGTCGAATTTCCTAGTTTTGGTCAGGATTCTGGCAGCAGCATTCTGGACCAGTTGTAGTTTTTTAGTGCGCCCAGTAGCAATAATCGATTCTGGATGATACAAAGGCATGTACTAAAATTTCTGCGTCTGCCTCTGTTAGCATGGGTCGAATTTTGGCAATATTACGAAGATGATAAAACGCTGTTTTAGTGATCTCCTTAATGTGCAACTCGAATGAGAGGGTAGGGTCGAATTTTACCCCAAGATTTTTAACGTTTGGCTCTGGAGATTACACAACTATCAAAATTGAGAGTAGTATTCTCAAATAAGTGTATGTCTAGCTGGTCCCACAATCAGCATTTCAGTTTTGCTGCCATTAAGAAGTAGGAAGTTTAGGGACATCCAATATTTGACCTCTGATAGGCAGGCCTCTAGTTTTTGGAATTGGGTGTTATCGGTTGGTTTGACTGGTATGTAAATTTGGGTGCCATCGGCGTAGCAATGGAAGTTAATTCCAAATTTGCGAATGATGCCACCAAGTGGTAGCATATAGATAAAGAATAGCAGTGGTCCTAGGACAGAGCCTTGTGGGACACCAAAGTCCATATTGCAACACTCTGAGGTCATGTTGTTGTAAAAGACGCGATGTGATCTATCAAGTAGGTAAGACCTGAACCAGGAAAGGGCTGATCCCGGATACCAATATAATGTTCAAGACGGTTCAAGAGTATCGTATGATCAATTGTGTCGAAGGCTGCACTCAGGTCAAGTAGCAATAGTGCTGAGGTTGAGTTGGAGTCAATAGCTAACAAAAGGTAATTTACCACTCACGTAAGTGCAGTTTCGGTCGAGTGAAAGGATCTAAAACCCGAATTGGAAGGGATCAAGTAGGTTATTTTTTGACAGAAAGTCTGTAAGTTGACTCGCTACTGTTCGTTCAAGTAATTTGGAGAGGAACGGCAGATTTGAGATTGGTCTATAGTTCTGGAGTACTTCGGGGTCAAGGTTTGGTTTTTTCAGTAGTGGCTTGATCACGGCCACTTTAAAGGCGGAGGGCACAGTGCCAGTGGAGAGCGACTGATTGATCATATAAAGAATGGAGGGTCCTAGGATAGGAAAAACTTCTTTAAGCAGTTTAGCAGGCAGAGGGTCTAGCATGCAGGTCGTGGGTTTTGAAGACAGAGTTAGCTTGGTGAGAGAGTCTAAGGAAACTAACTCAAACTGTGAGAAAAGAGATTCAGTTCGGGAAACACCAAGTGGACTTCTCAGGGGTGCGACGGCACCACCAGTAGAGAGTGTACTGGTGATCTCATCTCTAATCAGCGTGATTTTCTGACTAAAAAGGGACATGAAATCATTTGGAGAAAACAGAACGCTATCAGAGGGGGAGGGATTCCGTGTTAGTTTAGTAACAGTGTCGAATAGAAACTTTGGGTTGTTTTTATTTGCACTGATTAACCTAGAGAAGTGTTGCAGTTTTGGCTGACGAGAGTGCACATTTATAATTTAGCAGGCTATCATTCCAGGCAAGCCGGAAGACTTCAAGTTTGGTCAATCGCCATTTACGTTCTAGTTTTCTACAGGCTTGTTTAAGTGCACGAGTGTCATTAGTAAACCACGGTGCAAACCTCCTAGCATGGTGTTTTCTAGTGACTAACGGGGCGATTGAGTCAAGCGCGTTGGTAAGGCTAGCGTTTAGTTTGTTGGCGAAATTGTCGAGCGAGCCAACATGACCAGAGAGTGGTGCGAGAAAACTGGGCAGTTTTTCAGATAGTAACGAGGCCGTAGTGGCATTAATACGACGGCTAATATAAGTATCTTCACGCTTTTGGCGTGGGACGATCAATTCGATTTCAAATTTAATGAGATGGTGATCAGATAGGGCGGGCACATAAGAGGAGACCACTAAAGCAGAAACAGGAATGCCGCGGGTCAGAACCAGGTCAAGGGTGTTGCCGCCATGGTGGGTTGGTTCATTAACAAATTGAGTGAGGCCGCAAGTATCAATAAGATCTAGGAAGGCCTTACTGAGGGGATCGGTGGGATTATTCAGATGAATGTTAAAATCACCGATAATGAGAATATTATCAGCTCGGGTCACTAAGTCTGAAATTAAATTGGAGAACTCTTCTAAGAAGAGCGAATAGGGCCCGGGTGGGCAGGTAAAGTACTGCTAGGTAGAATGACGGGAGATTCGTAGCTGTATGGTGCAGAGTCAGGACTTCAAAGGATGTAAATTTGTTTCTAGATCAGGTAACACCTTCTCTAACCTGCGGGCAAAAATGGAGGTAAACAGTTTATAGTCTAAATTGAGAACACTAATTGGTCGATAGTTCCCACATTCTTGCCTATCCTTCCCCTCTTTTGGGATAACTGAAATACAGTAGTTGCTTCCCTCCAAGAGGGGGGGATTTCTCCCTCCTGTAGAACCCAATTAAATGTCTTATGTAGTAGTGGAACTAGTTCTGTCTTTCGGCTACGGTACCGTTGGGTATTATACCCGTCCGACCCAACTGCCTTACCTGATTTTAATCTAGTGATAGCTGCATTTATTTCTATTGAGATTGGTTTAATTAGATCCTCATTTTGTGGGTCTGAAAGTGAGGGTGATTCTAGTGAGTCAAGAAAAGCTTCAATGCAGTTCTCATCAGCGGCACCAGGCCGGGAATACAAATCCTTGTAGAAAACCTCAAAACACTCTTGAATTCTTTCCATTTTGGTTTCCAGTACATTAGTTTTTGGGTTCTTTATTTTATAGATTGCACTTTCTTCCTGTTGTTTAGGTAATTTATACGCCAAGTATTTTGCTGATTTCCCTCCTATCTCGTAATACCTCTGTCTCAGGAGTAACACATTTTTCTGGGCCTCTTGTGTATAGATGTCATTAATTTCACCTTGTGTTTTCCTAATTTCCTGCTTCAAACTGGGACTTGGGTTATTGATATCTTCCTGTTGCTTCGATTTTAATTTCTCCAGTAGATCTGCTAATTTTTGCCCTTTTATTTTCTTCAGGTACGAAGTGATAGAAATTAATTTCCCCCTCAGTACCGCTTCAAGCGTGTCCCATACAATAACCGGTGAAACCTCCCCCGTATCATTAATTTATAGGTATTCTTTTATATTCTCCTTTATTTTAGAAACTATAACTGGGTCATTAAGTATATGTGAATTCAATTTCCACAGAGTATTCCGTTTTTTCCTTGCCACAAGCAGGAACATAGAGATAGGGCTGTGGTCAGATAAATCCCTCGTTAAAATGTCAATCTCTGATTTTAAAACTATCCACCTTAAACATGAAAAAATAATCAAGTCTAGCATGAACTGTAAATGAACCTGAGTAGAGAGTATAGTCTCTACCAGAGGGGTATAGCTCTCTCCACACATCAATTATTCCCATCTCTTCCATATAAGAATTACCTTTCTTTCTTCGGATTAGAGGAATCTAATTTGGGATTAAGTCTAAAATTAAAGTCTCCCCCACAAACAACCGTACCCTGAGATTCCACCATTAGGTCAAAAATATTCCTACAAAATGTCCAATCACTCCCAGGTGGGGCATACACATTTAGTATTGTTATTTCTGACCCCTCTATCCTCCCCGCTATCCTGACAAATCTACCTTCATCATCACAAATCTCTGAGATATGTTCATAATTGAGTGTATTAGAAATAAGAGCAGCCACACCCCTCTTGTGTTTGGAATTGAAAGATGAAGAGAATACATATTTAAAACCCATTTTTTTCAACCGTGAGTGATCTGATTGGTTCATGTGTGTCTCCTGTAGCAGGGCCACCTGAGCCCCTTCTTTTTTCAGTTTAGACAGAATCTTACTCCTCCTAATCGGATTCAGGACCCCATTTACATTAAATGAAATAATTTTCACTGGCCCATTTTGCATGTAGTTATGAGTAGGAATAATTGGATGAGCATCAGACACCAGACAGCAGCAGGCAGACCCCCCTCAATAACACATCAGAGAAATCAGAAATAAAGAATAAAAATATGTGGTAAATTAACATAAATGCTATTAACCACACTTCCAGCAGTGAATCACTTCCACTGCTTCCCTAGTCTTTGAAGGAGAACCTCTATTTACTACCCGAGTTGGAGGGCCTTCAGCTGTGATGACGGCCATAAAGAAAAAGAAACCCCCCCCCCATTTTGGCTCGACAGTAGTTATATTTCGCTATGACGCCTGTAACCTAAACAGTACCCCTTTAAAGTCAAAGTAATTCTCTTCACGTCTGTATACTAGCAGCCTCTCCCTCTATCCTGCTGCTCCCCTGTTCCGCTGTGAGCGCCGTTCCCCCTGCGCTTTGCCACGACGACCATCTCTGTAGTTTTTCCCTGGGAGTTGCCGGTGGTGCGATCACTTTCACTGGGAGCCCCCGGCTCGCCAGATCGGCTGTTGCCTCCCCCCCACCGTGTCGTAGGTTTTCGCTCCATCTTCTGAAACACCTTCAGGCAGCAGGGTAGAGGGGCCGAACCGCACATTTTTCCTTCGGACCTTTCCATGCCTCTGCTATTCCCTTTCCCGTGGGGCCCGGACTCCCGGGGGATAATCGGGTCGGGTTTATTTGTTGTTGTTCCACGTAAGCCCTTCTTTTGCCATGCCGCTGAAAAACTTTTTCTTTGCATGAAGATAGAAATTTTTCAAAAAACCGACCCGGGTGGAACCTTCTGGCGGGGAGAGCCAACCGCTCGGCCCCCCTCTGGATCTGTAATGCTGTTGAGGGGGGATGTTGAGATTTTGTCTTTGCCTTCTCCACAGAAAAATCAAATGATATAGTAAAAATGTTAATTTAAACGAGGCCTTTCCCGCGTTTAATCGTTCGGCTAATTCCATCCAGTTTTAAAAGTATCTTTATGTCCGGCGATCCTGGTTTTCAAGGGCCTCGAGTCTCGCGTTTTGTTT
>JAXDDW010000470.1:0-14814 GCA_034670385.1 Hoplostethus mediterraneus | reverse complement strand
AAACCAGCAAAACTTTAAATGTAGTAAAGCCTAGGACTTAAAGAAATGCAAAAATGGAGCACAAGCCTCGTTCCCGAGGTTCCGCAGCTGAGATTGTGGCAAAGAAAAGATCTCATCTTTGCTGTACCGTTTACATATGATATGTGTAACTGGACAGGGGAGAAATGGTCACTAGGCGGATCATTTGCCCCGGAAAAACTTCAACCGCTAACAGACAACATCGAGGGTGGTCAGGGAGACCCGAATTGGGATTATGATTATATGGAAAAATGTCTGAAAGAATGGCGTGCTGTCGCTAAACGACACCCGCCCCCAAAACAACAACAGCACACCACAAAACCAAGTAAATGACTCAGAGACTGGATCCCCTGAAACCACCCGACCTCCTTGTTGGCAGAGCAGCAGTCTACAGCGGCTACTCGTAATGAACCCAATTTTAATAGCACCGAAACTTGGAGGTAAAAACAAAGAGACGAGAGACGTTTTGCTGCTTCTCATAGCACTCACACTGCAACTAAAAACAGCTGCGTGCAGGAGGGCTTTTTATTAACCACGCCCATCAATTTGTCCATCACAAATTAAGTCACAAACTAAGTTTGCCCATCATTAATGAAAACACAAATAAACATTCAATAATTGAGAGCACCATTCAACACCCCCACTTGCTCTCACCTTACAAAGAAACATTGCAATTTACATTCAGCAAAAAAAAAGGAAAATATCACCTTTCCAGGGTTTTTCTTTTAGTTATCTCCAAACATAAACTTAGCAAATTTAACTAACTTAAATTTTGTTGCAGGTTTGGTCATCAAATCTGCAACCATCTGGTCAGTTGGACAATACTCCATTAATACCTTCCCATCATTCACAGTGGACCGTATGAAGTGGTACTTTATATCCACATGTTTACACCTCTGTCTCCTGATAGGATTTTTAGCTAAAGCAATTGTGCCTTGGTTGTCCTCATACAGCCTGGGTAGTGCATACAGATGTTTATCAATGCCATCTAAAAGTTGTGTGAGGTACAGACACTCTTGGATGGTTGCAGCCAGAGCAATATACTCTGCCTCACAAGTGGACAGTGCTACAGTGGGCTGCTTTTTGGTCTTCCATGACACTAAAGTGCCGCCCTTCGTCAGGCTTACACAATATCCTGTTGTACTTCTTCTATCATTAACATCACCAGCCCAATTCGCATCACTGTAAGCTTGTATACCCAGGTTCTCATCACATTTCCTGTAACACAACTTCTTGTCCCTTGTGCCTCTTAGATACCTCAGCACATGTTTAACTGTACCAAAATGCTGTTCAGTAGGTTCAGTAAAATACTGTGACAGTTTGCTTACAACAAAACTCAAATCCGGTCTTGTACAGACAGTCAAATAAATCAAACTACCCACTGCCTCTCTGTATCTTGAAACATCACTCATCAATACAGCATCATCTGTGTAGTTCAGTCTTTGTTCACAAGGTGTTGACCTAGGTTTACAATCCTGCATGTTGAACCTTTCCAGGATTTTCTCAACATACTTTGCTTGTGACATTGTTACACAGTCGTCGCTCTGGTTAAAATCGATGCCAAGAAAAATTCTTAGCTTGCCCAAGTCCTTCATTTTAAACCTTGCTGTAAGCATGTCCTTCGTAACCTTCATAGCATTTTCATCACTTGCTGCAATTATTAAGTCATCGACCCAAATTACCATGATCACCTTCTCATGTTCTCTTTGCCTTGTGTAAACACAGTGGTCGGCCTGGTTTTGTAGAAACTTGTTTTGTGTCAGATACTCATGTAACAACTTGTTCCAATTCCTGCCCGATTGTTTTAGCCCATATAATGACCTCTCTAGCTTGCACACCAACTCTCTGTCTGTGTGAGATTTCACCTCGTACCCTTCTGGCTGTTCCATGTAGATCTCACAGTCTATGGGTGCATTTAAATAGGCAGTCTTCACATCCATTTGGTGTAAGATCAAATTTTCCTGTGCTGCTTTCTGCATCAAAACTCTGACACTAGTCATGTTAGCTGTAGGAGAAAATGTCTCCTCATAATCTACACCTATCTTTTGATTGTAACCCTTAGCAACATATCGGGCCTTGTACTTCTCAGATCCATCAACATTGGTTTTAATAGCATACACCCATCTACCCCCCACTGCTTTCTTACCCTCAGGCAAGTTGGTCAGGGTAAATGTGTTGTTCTCCTTAAGTGAATGCATTTCCTCATCCATTGCTTTGACCCACTCTCTTGATTTATCTGAGGTTACAGCTTCTGTAAATGAAACAGGTATGTTACACATCACTCGATAACAGTAATCTATGTTACTCTGGACTTGATCAGTCTCCTCCTCAGACACATATTTAGACACACGGCAATCTGTGTATCTGTCTGGCTCCCTCCTCTCTCTAGAAGGGTATCGCCTAGACTCAGGCTCACACTTGACCTCAACTGTCTGTGGTTGGTGGTGGCTCACTTCAGGTTTATGTTCTACTGTAACACGGTGATCTGGACTTCTGGACCTGTGCTGTATGAATTCTTCATCCTCAGGTGTAAAATTAGTCTGTGTCTGTCGTTCTACACCTGATTTAGTCACAAACTTTACCAATCTATGCTTCTGCACTTTCTTACTGACAGGAAAGTAGACAATGTATGCAGGACTGTTTTTGTCGTACCCGATAAAAACACACTTTTCACACCTCGGATCAAGTTTTCTCTTGTCTTGTTTATAAGCGAAACACTCTGATCCAAACCTTTGCATCCTAGACAAATTTGGCCGTCTTCCTGTCAACATCTGGATTGGTGTCTGCCCTGTGCGTTTATTAAAACACCTATTCCTAACCACAGCAGCAGTCTGGACTGCATAAGTCCACAGTTGTTTTGGCAAACCACTTTCGATTAGCATGCACCTTGCCATGTCAAAAAGTGTGCGCCAATTGCGCTCAGCAGTCCCATTTTGGTGAGGAGAGTAAGGTGCTGATGTTTGATGTCTGATCCCATTTTTAATGAGCAAAGTCTGGTACTCTTTTCCTGTGAATTCAGTACCATTATCAGATCTGAAGCATTTCACCTTGCCATATGGGGCTGTATCAGCTAGAAACTTCTCTGTAGCTAGGACTGTGTCACTTTTGTTCTTTAAGAAATACACAAACACTGTACTGGAAAAATCATCAGTAAATGAAAGTGCATATCTGTACCCATCTCTAGACTCTGGGTGGATTGGTCCTGCCAAGTCTGTGTGTACTAGCTCTAGAGGGGTTTTAGCCCTCACATCAGGGTCTCTGTTTCTCGTCTGGTAAAACTTCCCCTGAGTGCACACTTCACAATGTAGAGGTTTGTTTGTTGAACCCTTAATTTTCATACCGTCCACAACATCTTGTAACCTCTGAATGTCATTGTAGTTACAGTGCCCCAGTATCTCATGCCATGTCTGCATATCATAACATCCCTTGCACTGATCATCACATTCATCATCATCATTATTTACTGTGGGCAAATAATATAGTCTATCATGCACGTGAATGTGGAATTTGGTACCGTCTTTGTGGATCAGAACGTCCTTCCCTTTCTTGAAGATCACGGTCGCTCCGCTGGCAGTAGCTGCTTTCACAGATAAAATGTCTTGTGAGTAGGATGGGATATACAGCGCCTGCCTCAGCGTTGTGTTCAGGTGTCTTCCTTTGCTGTCGGTCAGACAGACTTCTGCATCGCCTCGGCGTTCTGCCACGCCCTTGCACCGCGTGCCGTCCGCCAGCTCCACGCAGTGTGTCTTGGCCTGGAACCTGTCATCAAACCTCTTAAACTTTGCAAGGTCTGTGACGATGTGCGAGGTTGCCCCGCAGTCGACCATCAGGCCCCTCACGTCCACTCCTGCTGCCCCCTCGCTCACCCTGAAGGCATACTCCTTGTCCTGGTCATCTGTCTCCCCGGAGACCTTTCGTGCGTCGTCTCGATTCCGGCGCTGTTTCCGTCTGCAGGTCGTGTCCCGGTGTGTAGTGCTCTTGCAGTAACTGCACCACAATTTACGCTGGCAGGCTCTGGCCAGGTGTCCCTTCAGGCCGCATTTGAAGCATACCACGTCCGCTGCGGCCCTCTCAGCTCCTCGGTCACCTGTACCGACGGGTCTCGCTCTCTGCTGCTGCACCTTCATTACGTTGTCATCTGTTGCTGTGGCGCGCATCTTCTCTGTGTCCTCGTAGCTGCGTAACTTTGTTTTAAATTCAGCAAAAGATATAGTCTCATCACGTTGTGTGACATGGATCGCGAATGGTTTGAAGGACTCTGGCAAACCTTTCAGAACCATCGCTACCAATAGTCCGTCACTTAATGTCTCACCGGCATTTCTTAGCGCTGTGATCGCGGTCTCTGCCCGGATCACGTACTCCGTCACACTTTCACTGTCTGACTTCTGAAGTGAAGTCAGTTCTGTATAGAGGCTTATGATGCGTGGCTTTCCTTTACCTTGATAGTAGTCTCTTAAAATCTGTAGGGCTTTCCGCCCGTCATCGGCAGCCTCACGCATCACCAGCGACAAACTTTTATCGTCCAGAAACTGAATGAGTTCCGCATAGGCTTCGGCATTCTTTCCCGCATCGTGTAGCAGTTCGTCTGCATCTTCAGTGGTGGGCTCTGATAAAATAGTGTCTTTTAACCCTTGCAAACGAAGGTGGCCCAAGAATTTCGCCTCCCATAGCTCGTATTTTTTTTCATCTCCATCAAACAGGAGCCGCGACCAGCGGCTACCGTGGCTACTCGTATCTGCAGCCCGTCCGCTCATGGTGCTAACAGCATGCTAATCGTCACCGGTACACCGGTGGAAACACGCTTCAAAAACTGTCTCTGGGTTTCTCTGGGTTTCTCTGGGCCCATAACCTGTTGGCAGAGCAGCAGTCTACAGCGGCTACTCGTAATGAACCCAATTTTAATAGCACCGAAACTTGGAGGTAAAAACAAAGAGACGAGAGACGTTTTGCTGCTTCTCATAGCACTCACACTGCAACTAAAAACAGCTGCGTGCAGGAGGGCTTTTTATTAACCACGCCCATCAATTTGTCCATCACAAATTAAGTCACAAACTAAGTTTGCCCATCATTAATGAAAACACAAATAAACATTCAATAATTGAGAGCACCATTCAACACTCCTAAACGTAAAATAACGGATCCGTTGCAAAACTGGTCTCCTCAGGTGCCTATGGCGATAGAAAAAATCGCCTACAACTGCTCATTCAGCATGATACCTCTTTGCCTTCACCTATAACTGTAAGCAGTACACCTGGACACGCCTACCTCAAGGTTACACAGAGAGCCCCAGAGTCTATTCTAAATTTCTGTTAAGCGTGACTTGGATGCATTGACTCTCCCAGGTGGGGGCACATTGTTGCAGTATGCTGATGATCTGTTGATTGCCCCTCCCTCAAAGGAAGCCTGTGAAGCTGACTCCATCGCTTTTGCTTATCCATCTGGCAGAGAAGGGACACAAAGCCTCCCTGGCGAAGTTGCTGTTTTGTCTTCCTCTGTTGCTTATCTGGGATACCTTTCCCTCCAGGGGCCTAACTCCTCTTCCTGCGGGAGTCAAGGTATTTGTGCAGCCACCCCTCCCCCGCACAAAGACTAAAATGTTGTCTTTTCTGGGGAATAAAAATATTGCAGACTTTTGGATCTATGTTACAGATCAAGGGACTTTTGGTCCTACGTGCTTCGACCAGGGGCAGATGCCCCCCCAAAACCCCCAAATCGAGTGGACCCCTTAAATTTTGAAATGATGCATTCAAAAAGCCCCAAAAGGGCCCCTGTTGTCACCCACCAACGCTTTGGGGTTTTGCCAGCCTAAATTTTCACCCTTTCCCACTCTTTTGTGCACGATGCCAGTGGGTTTGCCCAAATGCCTTTTGGGAAAAAAACAGGGTTTTCCCTTTTACGGCCTTTTTGCCCCTCTACTCTAATTAAGTTTCTCCCCCTTTTTGTTTTTTGGTTTTATGCCAGCTTTTGTCTCGATCTTTTGGCTCCCTTTGCTGAAAATGATCGAAAAGTAAAACCCCAAAGAAGAGAAATTTGTTCTGGCCCAGGGACGTGTTTTTTTTTCCCCCCACTCGGGGGGAACATTTGGTTACAATCTGTCCCACTCAGCATTTCACTCCCCTCCGGGCGTTTTGGGGTTACGAACCCCAATCATTTTTTTCTGCACCTAACAAAAAACGGGTAAAAAAGAGCCCCCCTCCCAATTAAACCCAGCCAAAAATTTTTCCCCCAACCCCCTCCGATGAGTCCTTTTTTTGACCCCGGGCCCCTTTTCCCCCTTGACTGTGAGATGGTGTTTGGTTAAAAACTCCACTTCACCCCCCAGATCTAAAACAAAAAACCAATTATTAATTCTGATTTTGTTCTGTAACAAAAGGTTTCCTCTTTTTTGTCTTTTGACGGGGAAAATTAAATCTTTTGGGGTTTTTGGGGGCCTTTTTAGTTTCAGTTTTCCGTTTTTGATCGGGGCCCCAAACGCCCCACCCCAGGGCGCGTTTTTTCCCCCCCAAGCGGAAAGGTTTTTATCCCGTTAACCAGAGCTTGCATTTTTTGCTAAAGGGGTAAAACCCCCCCGTTTTTTACAATTCAGATCCCCGTTTTCGGTGTTAACTTTGTTTTTGGCCCATGTTTGTGAAAGCTCCGGGGTTTTCTCACTTTCGCCCTGGGTATGCCCATAAAAATTTAACTTTGCTCATAAAAAAATCTTCTTGCAACCCTTATTCTGGCCCCCTTAAAGAATTCCCTTTGGGTAAATGTGCTGCCCCACACTGGTGCAACTGACCCTTTTGTGTAAAAAGGGGTAATGCAAGGGCGGGATGTTTTGGCTCCCCAAAACAAGCTGACTGTCTTCACCCTTATGGGCCCCCCAAAAGGCCCTTTACCCAAAACAAACCCCTTCCCCCACAGCTACCCCCCTTCCCTCTTAATGATGTCGCATTTCCTGCAAGAGTTTGTGAAAAACCAATGAGAAGGCCCCTTTTGGTCAGAAAAGGTTTTTTAAAATGGGAGCCCCGGCTTGTGGCTCCCCCCTGTTTGGAGTGAGAATGGTTTGCCCCAAAAATCTCCCCCCTCCCATGTGTTGGCTTGGGTTTGGCCCACGCCGGTCCTGCACATTTTGGAAAGGGGGTTTTTAACCCCCTCGGTAAGAACAAAAATGGTTTTGCCCCTGGAATAAAAAGCCGCAGCGATTTCAAAATGTCTCTTTTCCCCTTGGTATCTATCCCATCAGTCATCCCCCAGGAACTAAAGGTCTCAGCCCGCCCTTCCCCACCACACAGGTCCCTCAAATTTTGGGAAAAAAAGTAAAACCCCAAAACAGATTTGTACGGGGTTTTTTAGGTCTTTCTTTAATCTCAAAAGGAAAACCCAAATTAGCCTAAAATTTCCCTATTTTCCTGCCCCAAACCCCCCGATTTTAAAAACCCAGTGATTTTGTTTTTTTTTTGGGAAAAAATCACTAAAAAAAATTTTCTCTCCTGGGGCGGGGGGGGCCCCTTCCCCGGGGGTTTTTGCTGCAAGGAACGTCATAACCATCTCCCTCTTCATGTTGGGCGTACCCCCTCATCTTCGGGGGTTTTATAGAAGGAGGAGCCTTTCCCCAGGCCGGAAAAAGCAGCCGCATCCACGACCCACCAACATGTACACATTCCCATGTTTTTTCCCCCGTTGCAGGTGAAAGGGTTTAAAAAGATGTGAAAAATTCCCAGAGGGGTTTTTGCCCCCATAGAACCCCCCAGGTTAGGGTTGTGGTCATCATTGCTTAAACCAGAAACCCCATACATTTTAAAAGATCGAAATGAAACAAAACCGGGGGGATTCTCTTTAAAAGATCTTTTTTCCCCACCGATAGGTTCACCCCAAGGGTTATTGTTGTTTTTCACCAAAGACCAGATCGATAAAAATTTCCCGCCCTTTTAAAAATTTTCCCCAACCAAATTATGCCCCCTTTAAGGCCCCCAAAACCGTGGTTTTTATCAAAAAAATTTCCCCAAAACCCGTCCCCCACTCAAATTTACACGCAAAACCAAAAGCTAAATTCGGGGTGGATCTTTTCAAAATCCCAAACCTGTTTTACTCAGGGCAAAAAAGGGTTAAAAGCCTATTCCTTTTAAACCTTTTGGCCGATTGGCAGCTTTTAAAATTTGGGAAAAGGCCTTAGGTCGTTACCCCTGATTCGGGACTCAGTTTGGGTTACCCCCCCTACCTAGGGACCAGGCCGACCCAAACGAGCCCCAACATTTTTAACAACGCGATAACCCAGGTGAACAGAAATCACTTCCCGATGGTTTTTAAAACCCCCACGTCTCTCTTACTTTTTATTAAATTTCCGCCAGTTTATGGACACTGGTTTAAAAGTCCGTTTTAAAAAATTTACTTTGACTCAAACTAAACTGTTCTATGATTCCATTATTTGCGCCCCTTCCCCCCCTTTTTCCACTCCAAAACTGTAGGGTCCCCCCCTTTAAATGTCAGTGACCCCGGGGGTTCGAGAAAATGCGTTTAGGGTCACTTTGCATAAATATGCACAATTACTCCCGCCCCGATGGTAGGTTAACCCCGCCCGGGGGCCCCAAATTGCTCTCTGTCAGGGCCCCTCTTTTTCACTTTTGTATGAACTAACCCAATGGGCCTTTTTGTCTACAGCACTCCGAATTTACAGGTGTAGTCTCGGTGATAATAATTGCCCTCTGCCCCTCACTTTTAAATTTTTCCCAGGGTTCCTCTCCCCCGAAAGGTTTTATTTTTTTTTTTGCGGCCCATTTAACCAAAGCTTTTGTCCCAAAAAAATTTGCAAAATGGGAAGTGTTACCCTTAGCTTATTTGGACCCCTTTGGGGTGGACCCGGCTCCCTCACCAAAATTTTGCTCCCTTTGGGTATACTCCCTTACACCGAAAGGAAGAGAATTCTCCATTTTAAAAACAGTTTTACTAAACCCCTGTTAAAAACACAGCGCTCTCTGAAGTTTTTTAAAAAAAATTTCATGAACGTTTCCCCCCGCCCATTTCCTCCCCCGTTTGTCTTTTAAAACTCTCTGAAATCCGCGTATGACATTTTGGGGGGGGGGAATGCAAGTCTTTTTTTTTAAAAGTCTTTTTTGTTATTTAGCAAGTTTAATATCACTAAAATTTCCCTGATTAGATGTGATTAGGTACTGAAAATGATTAGGGTGCGCTTCCTGATTTCCGCGTTCCCCTTAAATTTCACCCCTTTTAAAACTACCTCTTGGGGGAGTATTGATAAACCCCACCTCTTTGAGATTAAAAATTTTTCTAGTATGATTCTTTTGGGGTGTTACCATGCAATTTCGAAGTTTTGACCCCGTTTAAAAGTGCATAACCTTTTTTTTATTTTTCAGGATTGTTAATTTTATTTTACATTTTATTTTTTATCATTTATAATCCTTGTGTGCTGTTTCCTTTTTTTAAAATAGAATGAGTTCCCCACCCTGTTTAATTGTAATTATCTCCAGCCTAAGGTTTTAACATTTTTAGCTGAAAAAAAAATGTATGTGAAAACTTTTAAAGGTATCAAAAGGGGGGAAAAATGTGGAAGGGAAATTTAACCTTTAAAGGGATTTGATTTTTTTTTACTGTTTTTCCCCCATATTTATTTTCCCCCATTAATTTCTTTTGATGCTGCTTTTTTTAGGCCCCTTAAACCTGTTGAGGGCACCCCAGGTTGAGGCCCCCGAGGGTCTGATGCCCCTGTTTTTGGCCAATTGTTGGGATATCATTAAAGCTTTTGGGAGGACAAGGGTGTGCCCAAAACTATTGTTGGGAGACGGGAAACCCGGTGCTGGTAAAAGCCCCGGGCCCAGGTGGGTCAGAAACATAAACCCCAGGGCGCCCCCCCAAAACGGGTTTTCCTTTCCAAAAGCCCTCCCCCATTTCTTTCCTTAAGCCAGTTTTACCCCGTTAAACTTTTCCGTGAACCTTTGTGACCTCACTTTGGGTTTCGTTCAATGGTTTTCGTCAGTTTTTCTTCTCCCCTAGTAAAATAGCGTTTTTGCATATTTTTTCCCCTTTTTTGTTTTCCCTTTTTTAAAATATATTTAAACTTTTGCCCTGATTCTTCCCATGGCAGGATTTCCCTTAAAGCCTTTTTTTCCCCTGTGTTTCCCTATTTATCTTTCTTTAGCGCTTTAGTAAATTTTTTATATTTTGGAATTGTATTGTATTGTTTTTTGTATTGTTTTTTGTGTGTAATAAACCTGTGGGCCCCCCCCCCCCCCCCAGAAAAATTTTTTTATTGGGTTTAAAAGGACTTCTGTTTTCGATTCTAAGTTTATTTTAAAAAGACCCATTTGGACGTCTTTTTGGCGTACAATATGGGTTCAACGTTGAAAAATAACTAGGACTTTTTTTGTAAGGGTTACTGGCGTTTCAAAAAGGTTGGGGTATCTAAACTCAGGGTAGGGCCCCCCTTTTGGGCGTCTGTGGGCGGTACAAATTTTGAAATTCATCCCTTTTGAAAAAATGGCATACTAAAGGACTTCTATTTTAAACGTTTACGGGGGAGTTAAAAAAAAGGTTTTTGGATTTCCTGAAAATTTAAAATAGGAACCCCCTTTTGGGAAACTGTGGCCCATAAAATTATGGGGGTTAAAATTTCCTTTAAGGGATTTTATAGGGAAACCTAGACCCTACTATAAGGGGGCCCCAAAATTTGGGGAAAGTCAGACTTCACATTTTTTTTTTTATAGTGTTGAACCCTTTCTGCCCTAGGCCCATTTTTTTGGACAATTTTTTTCGGGCCCAAAAAAAAACTATTTGGGAAATTTAAAAACAGTGCTGTGCCCCAAAAAATAAAAACCCCCTGGCTTAAAAATTTTTTTCAAGAAGGTGGGTAACATAAAATTTTTTACCTTTGGGATTAATAAAAGTAACTATCTTTCTATCTTCTATCTATTTTATTTTATCTATTTATTTTATCTATCTATCTATCTATCTATCTATCTATCCATCTATTCTAATTTTTTCCCCATTTTTTTATCTGTCTATCCTATCTATCTAAAAAAAAAAATAGGTTGGAATGTATAGGTAATGAAACATCAGATAAGTAAAAACAGAAGTGGTTTCATTTATGGGTGTGAAAAAAGTGAGTGAAATTTTAGGGGGAAGTGAGCGGGGCGGGGTGTGAGGGAGGAGTTAAGGGGGATTTAAGTGTGTGTGTGGGTGTGCATCAAAGGTGGAAAATTTTTAAAGGTTGTTTTTTTGGAGGTTTAGGTCTAAAAGGCTTGCAGGTAGAAGCTGTCCTTGAACCCGTTGTTTTGGGGGCCCAGGGTTTCCGCGTGCCGACGGTAGGAGTGTGAACAGTTTGGGGACTGGGATGGCCCGGGGTAGGAGAGGGGTCCCCTGTGCCTTCCTGTCTAACCGGGTTCAAGATCACCTGTGTGATGTGGGGACCAGCTAAAGGGCGTCCTCGCCCGTTTTTTGATCCCCGGAATCTGAAGCAGCTGACCCTCTCCAACGCTCCTCCCTCGGTGGGGGTTGTAAAATCTTTCCTTTCAGCCCTCCTTTTCGTCCAGGGTGAGAAGTAAAACCGGGGTGCAAAAATTTTGTTTTTGCTGATCCTCTGACTCCACACAACCACCCCGTAGTGCACCCCGGGGAAAAGGGAAATGTTTTTAACACACAACCCCCCCAACCAAACCCCCACCCCCCCCCTACTCCAAAAAACCCCAACCCTTTAGGCCTTTTGGGCATTTAAAAAACGGGAGCTTCCGTTTAACTTAATGTGTTGTGTCTTGTCTTTCTGGGTCTGTCTCTTGTCTGTCCCAAAGTAAAAGGTTTTGGGCCTTGGTTTTTTTGAAAGGCGTATATAAATTAAAAGTTATTATTATTATTATTTAATGGGGTCCATTTTATTTTGTGACTTTTTTGTGCCCCGTTAGCCGAAACTGTTCGCCTGTCTAAACCTTTTTTTAGGGGATTTAAGAACCCCCGGAAGAGATCTTTTTGTTCAAGTAAAAAGAAAAAAAAGGGATTTAAGACAATTTGGGAAACACCAATTTTTACCCCCCCTTTTTCCCAATTTGGTAGCCAGTTACACCTTTAGATTTCCCCCGCTACTGTGGTGTGTCCGTCCCCCCCTAACCCCAAAAGGGGGAGGGCCCCATCCAAAAAACAAAAAATACATTTTTTATTTTCATATCCCTATGGGTTCATGTCTGATGGGCAAAATTCCCGTATGTGTGGTTTATAGTAGAGAACATTCCTTTTCACATTTAGGCCCCCGGTTCGTGCCCCTTTTTTCAATAAAAGTACACTGTGTGTGTGTTTTGTGTGTGAGGGGGGGGGGGGGTTTGCACAGGGGGTGGGAATGGGATTTGGGGGGGGGTTTTGGGTTATTATTTTGTTTTATTTTTCATTTTTTATTTGGAAATTTTTAGGGGTTTTTTTGTGTAGGGTATTGTTTAAATTTTTGGTCATTGCCCGGGAATGCAGGTATTTAGCTACACTTTGGGTTTTAAAAGGGAACACTTTCTATGAGATTTTTTTTCTTTAAAAATGGGCCCCCCCCCAAAAATAAACTTAGCTAGTAAACTGCAAGCCTGTAGAAGGCCCAAATACTAGGCCTTTTGGGGCACTGGGCGGGGTTTTGAGCACCATTGGGCTGGTTAACATTCAAACATTCTGGCAACGCATTCAGTCATTGGCCCGCCAGCGAAAATTATTACGAACCCCCGGGCCATAATAGAGAGCGAAAGGCAATCGTATTTTTACCGGGTATCTTCAGACTTGTAGCAAAGAGTAGCCCAGGGGTGTCAAACTCATTTTTAACCCCGGGCCACTTTCAGCATTATGGTTGACCTAAAAGGGCCGGTTGTAACTGTAAAACTGTATAAATATAACTAATCCATAACATATTAAATAACTGTCACTGCATTTGATTATTATTTATTGAGATGTACAAATATTTTACATACATTAACATAAATGTACAAATATATTGAGGCACATTGCTCTGTGTTGTTATAACATAAATCTGTAATAAATCAGTAAACATTTGGCTGCATGAACACATACGCTTGTAAACACACTGAATACATTTCTACACATACAAAGTAGTGTATGTAATTAACTCAAATTAACTAAGGGTTGTCTCAGTTCACAACTATACTGGTCAAGTTCTGGGTAAAGTTGATGAGGTGATGCTGCTTGGCCTTAAACACACCTAGGACACCATATCACACACCATCCTCATCCTGATCATGTTCTGAAAATAACAAACACAAAACAAAATGCAAGCACATGGACATGGACAGAACACGGGCAGCATGAAGTCGGAGCTGTGGCATCAAAGCGGAGGGGAGGAGACCGTAAAATTCCTCGATTGCAACATCCTGGAACTTTGCTCTCAGGCCGCTGTTGCTTTGAAGCTCTATTAACTCCATCTGAAGGAGATGGGGCGCACTGTCTACGTCGGCGGTGAAAGGATTGGCAAAGATGGAAAAGCCTGATTGCTGTGTTCTAAAGTCAGAGAAGCGCCGATCAAATTCATTCATTAACCGGTTCACTTTGGTAGCCAACCGAGCGCATGAAAAAGCACCACAAACGGAGGCTGAGATGCTCTGACAGACAGGAAAGTGGGCAAGATTGTCCTGTTCCAGTTGGGACTTCCATAGCTGCAGTTTACGCTGGAAAGCTGTGATCATGTCAGACATCTGCGTGATGACTTGTCTGCGTCCCTGCAGCCTCTGATTCAGTTGTGCGAGATGCTCCGTTATGTCACACAACATACCAAAATCACACAGCCAGTTTGGATCTGAGAGTTCAGGCAAGGGGTTTCCTTTACTTTGCATGAAAAGAGCAATTTCTTCCCGAAGCTCAAAAAATCGTTTGAGGACCGCGCTTCTACTCAGCCACCTTACTTCTGTATGGTACGGCACATCTCCATGCTCCGAGCCCACCTCCTTCAAAAACAGCTGGAACTGGCGGTGATTCAGGCCGCGCGCCCGAATGAAGTTCACTGTTTTCATGACCGTGGTCATTATATCATTCAGTTCCAGAACCTTTCCATTCGCGGGTCACAAAATCGACATGCATTGTGGGAGATGTAGTTTATTGTCAATGTACACTGTAAAGCAGATTATATTTTAATTTTAATACAATTAAGCTCTCGCGGGCCACATAAAATGACGTGGCGGGCCGGATTCGGCCCGCGGGCCTTGAGTTTGACACCCGTGGAGTAGCCTATTAGAATGACCGGAGGGAGGATGCTTACAGCAGAATCAACCAATCACAGCAGCCTATATTCCCAGGAAGCCCATAATGCCTTGTGGTTTTACGTTACCCTTTCGCTCTCTATAGCATTAGCTAGCTAACCAAGAGGAAGAAGTCAAGGAGAACACGACCCACGCCCACGGTATAGAACCTAAAGGTGAGTTTATTAAATACAAATACGTTTAGGGATGCTGTTTTGGTGTATGACGATGTATGTAACTACAGGTTAAAATTAGTCGCTACGTAATTTCGCGGGCTTCGAAGATTTACGTTATCACTTGCTAGCTAACGCTAGCTATCTAGTTAGCTAACGGTAAAGAACTATTTTACAATATTTTACAATATATTTAACAATATTTTACAATAAAATAGTGAAAATAGCCTTAAATCGCATGATATAGGCTAGGCCTACTATCATTTGGGACTTTTTACTTTGGCTAGTTATCTGTTATCTCGCCTACACTTGTCACATAAATGATGCCATTCACGGAGCATAGCTTGGCAAGCGTTGGCTTACTAGCAATTTAGGGACTGTGTTGAAAGTACTATAGCCCTGTATTCACAATTTTTTCC
>JAXDDW010000469.1:0-14823 GCA_034670385.1 Hoplostethus mediterraneus | reverse complement strand
GCGGGTAATGTGGCGCTCTCTGGTTCCTCCCCCCTTTATCTATTTTTTGGACCCCTCTTTTCCCTCTTCCTCGCATTACAACAAGTTTCCAGGAAGTTTCTCTGTGTGGCTTTATTGCTTCACTGTACAGACTATCGCTCTCTTAACTGTGCACATATAATCTCACGATGTGACGTAATATATAAATGGTAGTTTTGTATGTTCTTTTACTGATGTACTTAATTCCATTTAACTGGTTTGCTGCCCGACTTTAACACGTTTTCACATCAGCTGTTGTTATTTGACAATGTAAGAGGAAATAGACAATCTGCTGAATCAGGTTTCTGCAACATTGTTATACAATTCACAATCATGAATTTCTCAGACAGATAATATGACATGAATTCATGTTGAATTATTTTGTAAAACTCAATCCTCAATTATTTGAAGTTGTGAGAAACTTTCAGAAAAGGGAAGTATCAGTGTGAATTAAAAACAACAACTCTGTTATCTTCAGAAACGAAGCCACCACTAAATGAATACGTTTTGATCAACCAATGTCACATAATAACGTAATATAATATATCATACAATACATACAGTGTATAATGTGTTGTGTGCAACTGTGTGCGGTGTGTATTACTTCTTGATGTCCACAGGGCCAGTTGAGTAATCGTGGTCAAATGAGCACCAGTTTAGCATTAAAATGTCATTGATGTAATAGAAGAAGAAGAACTTTATTTGTCACATACACACACGGGGTGTGTAGTGAAATGAAAAAGTGGCAATGCTCACGGGATGTGCAAAAGGGCAATAATAGTACACAGTATTTACAGTAGAAAAAAACCAACACAATATTTACAGTATAATACGGTAATTACAGTCATCACAGAAGAGCTCTTATATTAAAAAAAAGCACAATATATACAGTAAGAACATTAGTACATTAAATACCTGCAGATTCATAGAGAAAATATCTGCATTCATCATATCTATGATATCTGTCTCATATTGCTGAACCAGGCCGTTTTGAGACTCTCAGAAAGTACTTCTGCCTTTAGTATTTTTTATTATTTCATCTTTGCAACATCTCTCTGTAGCGTTCTCAACAAAGCCACACTATAGGAACTACTTCATTTAACCATGGTTGGCCTCGTAGGGCATCATTGCATTCTGTTTGACTCCTAATAACTTCCTCTTCACTCTTTGAGCTACTATAACTATCTGCCACCAAGGACTGGCTGAAAATAGCACCGCCCTCGTTGTGCAGTTGAAAATGAGTCGGTATTGGGAGTACCTTAAAATATCAATGGGCGGGGAGTTTTTGTTCCAAAACAGAGAGTAAGACAGAAATTGGTATGGATGGATAACCCTGTCAAACCCTTGCTAATATATTATGGGGCAGTAAAACTCTCCTGTTGCACCTTACCTAGATTTGTAGGAGTCCATCTGGTCACCAAATATATCACAACACTGAGAGTCTGCCTGTGTGCTTGTCATGCATTTCTCCTGAAGCCATTCAGTTGTCAATACGTCTGTAGATGAGATGCTTCTGTTGCTCTGCCCTTTGAACATCTCCTTGGGGAAAGTTGGTCACTATTGCACATGCAGGGAAACGTTTGAGAAAGAGACCCTGTGTACAGTTTGCTGTAACACCTGTTCACACCCTGTACTGTAGTCAAGCACGATCATGCAGACGTCTGAATGTAAAGTTTTGTCCGTGGTGTTACTACTTAGTAATGTAGAAGCCATTTTGTCATGTAGTGCAGTTCCTTGCTGTAGTGTTAGTCAGCAGTCACTATAGTAGCGTTTTAAATCAAACATGTCTGACCAAGTCTGACTGCTTCCTGTTCACACTCTGCACTACAAGGCTAGAAGTGTCTCCAAGTAAGGACGGGGTGTATCTGATAGAAGTGTCACTTCTCAAAAATCTGAATTAACTAGGCAGCCTGTCTCATCAGCCGACAGAGGCTGACCACGGGCATGCTCATAACCCATTAGTAAGTGTGGACACACCCTCTTCCACGCACACACACACGCTGTACAGTGCAGACTATACGGTAACTCCATATCACACTATTGATGATGAGGATGATGATGAGTTTCTTACTGAACGATTACTGACTATTAACCATGGATATGGGAAGACGAATCTCTCAGACCAACTGGTCTTCAGTCATCAAGACAGTAAATGTATTGAATCTTCTGAGCCAGATTCTAATTTCTTGAACTCTTTGACCTCTGAATCAGCCACTATTCTGATGTGACACTGTTGTGAATTTTATTATTTGTCATGATTCAAGGCCGAATCCCAATTCTCATTTTCACCCCTACGGCTTCGGCTTGGCCCTTCGGCTTGGCCCTCGCAACCGAGTCACAAGGGGTAGGGCTAGAAAATATCTCCCTAAGTATTGGGACAACCCTTCAAGACCCTGATACGTCATCGATGACGTTTACATCAGCAGATGGGACGAGTTTGTTGTCGGAGATTACTATGGCAATAATGGTTTTATCACAGTGACATTTGCCGTTCATCTGATGGAGATAGAAAAACATGGACGCTTGCGATGCGTTCACAACTTATACGTTTCACGTTACTAATCAAACAAGTCATCAAATAAAAAAGACCACTGCTTCATTACCAGTCCACTTCATGACAGAATAGCGTTAGCGGTGCTCTGTAGGCTAGCAAGCCGCTCCTAACGTTACCCTGCCAGTCTGCACTGATATTAGAGGAGCCGGAACAAGTGCAGCAACTTCGCTGCTGGACTTTAGTTATATTTCATCATATACCATCAAAGGGGGAAATGCGACATGTAAATATGTCAAAATGCGGGACTGTCATGCACAAATCAGCCTAAAACAATGTTGTAACGTAACTAACGAAGTAGAGACATCGGCATATTAGCGATTTGTTATGCTTGTTATAAAGAAACGGTCTATAATACATTGAAACGACATTAAACTAAGATAACACCACAGTTAGAATATTTTTTAAATCTTTATTAATGAAGAAAATACTACATTTGTGATCACTTTGATGGTAGTGTAGCGGTCCCCATGATCTTCCAGTTGATTCGCAGGGCATTCTGGGAGATTTCTCCTAGCCCTTGGTTTGTAGGGCGAATCCCAATTCACCCCTTGGCCCTTCCCCTCCGTTTTGCGCGTTCATGTGAAGGGGTAGGGGTGTCTGATTCTCTTGTGATCGAGGGGTAGGGCCAAGTGCGAGGGCTGCATGACCCTACAAATCAACTGGAAGATCATGGCGAACGCTACACTACCATCAAAGTGATCACAAATGTAGTATTTTCTTTGTTAAAGATTTAAAAAATATTCTAAACGTGGTATTATCTTAGTTTAATGTCGTTTCTGTTAGGGTTACGATCAAGTTCAGGACCCAAATGCAAAAACCCGGACACAGAGACGAAGGTTGAGGTGAACTGGTTTACTGGTGAGGTACGAACAAACAAGCAGGGGAGACAGACTGGTGCAGGCGTGGATGTGGAGACAGGCAGGCAGGATGACAAGCGGGGAGCCAGGAGACAGACAGGCAGGCAGGCAGGGGATACAGGTAAGGAACCAGGAGACAGACGGGCAGGCAGGGTAACCGGCAAGGGACCAGGGAAGGAGGATGGATCTGGGTAGGAAAACAAGGCTTAGTAAGGCAAAGGGAACTTTGAGATAAATCCACAAAGCGGCCGAGAACGAGACTGACGGGGCAGTACAAACGACGATCTGGCGATGAGTGGATGGAAAGCCGGGGTTCTTAAGTTGGTGGTGATGAGATGATGGATAGCAGGTGTGCGGGGTAGAGCAGGTGATCGGGATGAGGTGATGAATGCAGGGAGGAGCCGGAGATTGGAGCCACGCCCGTCGACACACATACACACACACACAGACAGAGACAAACAGGGAGAAAACTAGTAGGCGGGGGAGGAGGACATGACAGTTTCAATGTATTATAGACCGTTTCTTTATAACAAGTGTAATAACCTGCTGATATGCATCAGTTATTTTGTGTTTTCCCTAAATTGTAATATAAGGGTTAAGATATATATATATATTTTCAATATGTTTCAAGGTTTGTTCGGTAACAAAAAGCTTAATGATATTTCTTGTTTACTGTAGAGAGTTGATGACCTGGGAGTTTGATTTCCTGTTGACCTCTGAGTAATCACGCGAGAAAGAAGTTAACGGGAGAGAGAGAGAGACAGGAAAGGAGGGTAAAGAAAAAAACAAATGGAGTAAGGCAGAGAAGTCAACACGTGTGAGAGTCACAGACTATACTGTGTTTATTATGTTTTCTGTTTATATCGGACTGTGAACTGTCTGCCGATTAACGCGTTCTGACGAGCGTGAGTTTGGGACTGTTTATTGCCGACGAAGTGAGTTTTAGTGACCGGGAAGCAAGCTAGCTAAGTTAGCTGAACTGCCGCCGTCTGGGAGACGTCGATCGCGTTCTTCGCCTGCGCAGACGACAGCGGAGACTGCGGTCGGAAGGAGTTTCAGGTTTCGTTGCGGGTGTTGTGCTCGGCGCTGAGGATGGCTTGCCGTCGGCGAGGGTGTGATTCCTGCTGCTCATCGTTGCTGTGATTCTTGCTGCAGACTGAGATAAGTCTGGCGAGTGATTCTGCAAATGCGGTAGGAGCCGTTTTCACTCTAACATGGTACTCCTGTCCTATTCCTTCATGAGCTCCAACGTTAAGCGCGCCAACAAACTATAATGCAAGCTTGCTTAAACAACAAACTAAACCAAAGAGTGCACTCAGGTTGACATAGACTATCCTAAAATCCCGGGTCTTTCTGTTTGTTTTCATATTGACTTTCTTGTATTTTAATGTGGAATTGCTGTGTTCAATTAATATAAAGTTGAAACGGAGATGCTGTATAACTGAATAGAAAAGGGTAATTCACACGTTTTGTATTATCATTATATGAGGTTATTAAAACCAGGATTATTCCCTTAGCCTCTCATTAGTTATTATAGAAAGAGTGAGAGTCATAGTTACCTTAGACAGATTTATCACAATGGGATGTCTCTTTCACCATTTTACCAAGTGTTGTGTATTAAAGGGGTTTAATACTTTATTGAGTACTGTCTAAAGTGTTCCTCATATCACGAGCCTATGGTGGAAGGGTTACACAAGCATAACAAAAAATCACTAATATGCCGAAGTCTCTACTTCGTTAGCAGAGGTGGAAGAAACGAATTACAAGTACTCTCGTTACTGTAATTGAGTAGCTTTTTCGTGTACTTGTACTTTGAGTATTTTTCAAAGTCAGTAATTTTACTTAAGTATGGGTTGAATGAAGTTCGCTACGTTTGTACATCCATCCGTTACTGAGTAAATTATTTAAAATGATCAAAGGAATATTGCGAGCTAGAAAAAAAATTGCCCTGGGACCAGACACCAATCAGATGCATTGGCCAAAAACACCAAATGTGGCAAGGTGCCACATAACCGGGGTCCGGAACAGACAGAGACGCAGACAGGGGGAGAGTTTAATGGCCAGCGTGGCCGCTTCATTTGCGAACACCGCAATCTCACGGCCCGGGTCTTGACGGCAGCTGTGGTCGGCGCCGTCTCCTCCGCCGGTCGTCCGCCCCGGTCCCGGTGGGCCAGCCGCGAAGCCCCAAGGCTGCCCCAGCCTGCCAGGCTTCCAGGGGCATCCCGCCCCAACCCCGGCTGGTTAGCCCTTGCAGGTGGCTCCCGGCTGCCCCCGGACCTCCGCGGGACGCCGCGGCAGGAGACGGCCCGCTCCCGCTCCGTCTCACCCGTCGCTGGCTGGCTCGCTCTCCGTCCGCGTCGGCTTCAAACACACACGGCGCCAGCCTCTCACACTGGCGCGTTCCTCCTCTCGCTCTCACAGTCACACACAGGTTAAAAGGGCCCGGCTGCAATTAGGCTTAATTGGCCGCAGCCGGTCCCGGATCCAGGCTGGATCCAGTTTTGGAGAATGGACTCCTGAGAGTTGGAGGAAGATTGAGTAGAGGAGCAATGCCGGAGGAAGCTAAGCATCCACTCATTCTCTCCAAAGATCAACACATTTCTATGCTCATTCTTAGACATGTCCACCAGAATCTGGGCCATAGTGGGCGGACTCACACACTGTCCAACGTTAGGAAGAGATTTTGGATCACAAACACCAATTCAGCTGTCAGGAAGATCACTGGGGAATGCAGCTTTTGTAGGCGCTACAATGGAAGAGCAGTGGAACAAAAACAAATTGTAGGGAGTTAGATTTCTAATCAATAGGCAGTCTCTTTCTCAGGTTCAGGTTGGTGTTCCTACCTGTTATAATGGTACTTCCCACATGGCACATTAGGCGTGGCACTGTTTGAGGAGATTGAGTTTATAATTTCAGATAGAATTGAGAGCCTTAGAAAACATCAGTTCACGTTTCGATATTTGTGGTGGCTAATCGTAGTTTCAGAGGACAGACACGTTTCACATGTCTGGGTTTTGTTCATTTAGTAAATACTGAATCCTACCACCAACCAGCACACTGCAGGTCATCTCTCTCTCTCTCTCTCTCTCTCTCTCTCTCTCTCTCTCTCTCTCTCTCACAGACAGACAGACAGACACACACAGACAGACAGAGACACACACACGTGTGTGTGTCAATATGTTTTAACTGCTTTAATTTATTTTCAAATGGTAATAGTATATACTTTTGACATCCTTCATTTTATGACATACAGATGCCTTCGCTCAGCAATAAATGAACCAAGTTCCTACTGTACAATAATTTCCTCTCTTCCTTTTTCAGTTTATTGCATGGGATACATGTAACCATAGCAAAATTAGTTTATTATAAAGATCAACAACAAAAAAAGTAACTAAGTAACTTTTACTCTGAGTACTTTTTAAGTGAGCTACTTTTTACTTTTACTTGAGTAATTTTTTACACCAGTACTTTTACTTTTACTTGAGTAAAATTTCAGTCAAGTAACAGTACTTCTACTTGAGTAGAATATTTCAGTACTCTTTCCACCTCTGTTCGTTAGTTAGTTACGTTACAACATTGTTTTATGCTGATTTGTGCATGACAGTTCTGCATTTTGACATATTTACATGTCGCATTTCCCCCTTTGCTGGTATATGATGAAATATAACTAAAGTCCAGCAGCGAAGTTGCTGCACTTGTTCCGGCTCCTCTAATATCAGTGCAGACTGGCAGGGTAACGTTAGGACGGCTTGCTAGACTACAGAGCACCGCTAACGCTATTCTGTCATGAAGTGGACTGGTAATGAAGCAGTGGTCTTTTTTATTTGATGACTTGTTTGATTAGTAACGTGAAACGTATAAGTTGTGAACGAATCGCGAGCGTCCATGTTTTTCTATCTCCATCAGATGAACGGCAAATGTCACTGTGATAAAACCATTATTGCCATAGTAATCTCCGACAACAAACTCGTCCTGTCTGCTGATGTAAACGTCATCGATGACGTATCAGGGTCTTGAAGGGTTGTCCCAATACTTAGGGAGATATTTTCTAGCCCTACCCCTTGTGACTCGGTTGCGAGGGCCAAGCCGAAGCTGTAGGGGTGAAAATGAGAATGGGATTCGGCCGTAGTGTGCCCCTGAAAAATCTCTGTTTGGAGGGCCATGTAGCCCTCGCACTTGGCCCTACCCCTCGATCACAAGAGAATTGGGACACCCCTACCCCTTCACGTGAACGCGCAAAACGGAGGGGAAGGGCCAAGGGGTGACTTGGGATTCGGCCTAAGTCTAATGTTGATTTGGGAAGCAAATGGGCCTATGGTCTGAATATTTCATTTGAATCTTAACAAAGGTCAAATAACAATACTGTGGCAAGCTTGCACTGAAGGAAGTCTCGGAAGACCGTAGTGGTGGGCGGATCGATCTAAAAAAGCGATGTATTGATACCAACGTTGGTATCGGTATTGATCAATACTTGCGTGATGAGATCGATACTTAAGTTTCAGTTTCTCTTCTCTATGTTCAGTACACAACTCCCGTTACATCATAGTGGTTGTGCATGTGCAAACACCGCTGCTCTCACTCACTTCGCTCATGCTCACTCTCCCCCTCCTCCCCCTCCTCCCCCTCCTCCCCCTCCTCCCCTGCTATACTGTGAGTGTTGCCGGCATCACGTCACTCAGCAGCGCTGCTGGCTGCATGATGGAAGAGAAGAGAAGCGCCGTTTGCTGTTATTTTACAGCTGCAGACCAAAATACTGCAAGCTGCGATGTTTGCAGAAAACAAATAAGGTACTGTGGCAACACCACAAATGTATACAAACATCTAAAAACACCCAAAAGAACTCCGAGCTGCAAAGTAAACGGAGGGAGGAGGAGGGGAATCCCCAAACCACAACCAGACCCCCGGCACCGAGACAGAAGTCACTGGCAGAGGCCTTTCAGCGTGACCAACAATATCCAGGTAGCTGATTTATAGAAGTGAAAGTAAGATTTAGTCATCTCCGGCATTAGTTAATGTTATTTTTCAAAGTGTCATCATAGTTTTTAAAAAAATGTTCATTCAAATTTGCATATTGATGATGCATTCACTTCATAAATTATGACGCATTGCTCTCCCCTACACGAAAGTAGATAAGCTGCTTTTCTAAGTAAAAAGTATCGGTATCGGAAATACTGGCCCTGTATTTACTTGGTATCGGATCGATACCACATTTTGCAGTATCGCCCACCCCTAGAAGACAGAGATGTGGGTTATTTAGCAATCCTGTGTCCCATACACCGCACAACCCCAGAAATCACTGTTTATTATCACTTTTCACACACATGAAGATGAACAATGGCCATCAACCGCTACAGTGGTCTCTGCTATGGTGGCCACATTACTATTAGAGAACAGGAACACTGCATTAACCACATAAACATAAACACTGAAACTCACCTAACTAAGCAAAACAATCAAAACATGAACACCAACATCCCCAAACCAACGATTAGCCCGAACATTGTCAGTCCCATAAGGCCTTGCGCCAACAGCGCAGAACAGTCAATAATAATAATAAGTCAATAACCGCTAGGGGGCGGCCGCTATAATGTCAATTGTTATGCATATACATTTGTATAGGGACTACATTACCCATAATGCCTAGAGAGAAATAAAAGTTCAACAGTCAAGTTGATGTGTGCGCAAGTGGCGTTGTTTGTTGTATCACACGTGCTAATGTTCAGTAAAACCAAGTTTGGCTGAAAGAACGTTTCCTCATCGTCATTAAAGGTAGTTATTCTACAGACACAGTTCAGTAACCTTTTTCTCAGAAAGTCTGAGTCAACAACCCTCTTATTAGTCTTCCACATTTGCATTCAGAGTTTTGCTAAAATCCAAGACCAATTGGTCTGCCCTTCACTGCTCCGATAGTAAATAGCCAGGCCCCCAAATACTTGTCAAGCTACTTTTCAAGAGTAGGTGTCTCTCATAGCCACTTGACCAGATCCCACTTAACCAATCTGGGTTGAGTTTCCAAAAAGGCATCGTAGCACTAAGTATATCTTGAAGTAATTCTTCAAGATATACGTGAATTTCACGAGTTTTTCCCAAAACGTGTTGCAACTCACATAGTGCGTGAAATCTTTCGTTCGTCCACGATGACCATGATGTCGTTCAAGTATCTCTTTGCAGGTGACGTGTAGGCAAGGTCCTTTACTGCAGCACAGATCTCTGTCTCACCTGCACTCCACAACATGTCAAAAGCATTTTCTGAATTTATCTTTCGGCCCCAGCAGCCTCTTTTCTACCACGCTATATAAATCTATATTTTTAAAACTTTCCTTTAATTGTATCTTCTATGTTGATGTTAGCCAGGAACTAAACTTCAGGTGAACCTCTTCTTATAGGCTACAGGACCAACTGGACCGACTCAGCATTTAGATACATGCCACAGAGCATGATAGGATGTTAATTGCTTAATTGTATCATGCAGTACATCTGTATGGAAGAATCTGCATTTCTCCTCTCATTTATTCAGGTTTTTTCTTGAATTTGTCACCCATCTGTATATATATATATATATGTGTGTGTATAGTTACAACCCTGGCTCGAGGGAGGCAACATGAAGGAGTCACAAACAATATCTATGTCACCAAAACAAGTTTATTATAAGATTATATCATTTATTATAAGTTTATTATAACAAAAACCAAGGAGAGAGAAACCGGTCATGGTGGCTGAGAACACTGGCAACAAAACACAGAAGACAAGGGGAATAACAATATATATAAAGAAGAATATACAATCTGTCTTCCATACAGAAAGTCACATATATATAGTCCAATATAAAGTCACAATTACATCTCAAAATCAATCTACAAACAAGCATCGAGTGTGAAACATACATATACCATTTCAAATCTCCAGACTGGCTGGGAAATGTGGGTGGGGAAAGTGAATGAAAAACACTCTCTCCCTAATAACTATTAACTTGCCCTTGAGCAAGGCACCTAAAACCCAACTGCTCCAGTAGAGCTGCCCAGTATGACCAGTAGAAAACTGGTCATACTGGGCAGCTCCCAGGTGTGAATGTGAAGCAGGATGGTGCTGTAAAAGGACAAATGTGCTCAGTCGACTTTCCATGGGTAAATAAAAGCTATTTAAAGGTATAAAATACAGAAAGTGGCCATCATACATTGCAAAATATTAAGTACAGTAAAGAAAAATTAAACTCATGAAAGCGCACACTCATTAAATCATTCACATTTTGATAATGTGATCCAACAATTCAGTCTAACACATCTTCATCTTCATCTTCACATGACACTGTATGAAAATGTATCTGAATATTTGGCAAAGAGCATCTAATTCAGACATTCCAACACACAAGTGGCAGATTGAAATACTATTCTTGGAAGGAGCATAAGGAGCATTGGCCTGATTTTCCTTCACAATCTAGCATCACCATTTTGAAAGTGAGATACACTGTAGCCTAAACGCAAGAACTCCTTCAGTTCACTCATCTGAAAATCATACCAGAGGATTTTGAAGTCTCTCAATTAAAGCTGACAGTCAATTTGGAGGTCGGGCAATAACATCATACTCCGGAGACCTGTCTTTTCTATCCAATGAGATGTAAGTGTAACGTGGTTCAGGATGACAATTTTGACCAACCAGTGTGAGAGGCAAGAGACAACAAGACAGAATTATTACAAAAGATATTTTATTTGTTATTCAGAGAATATAATTAAAAGTCTAGGAAGGCCGACTAGTTAAAAGAGGACTATGGGTTCTCGGGCTGGATGTCTTTGGTGGGCGTGATCTGGCGTGCGGCAACGCCGTGCAATCACCAGAACTGGTATGTCGGATCCGACAGGGTTGGCTGCTGCACCAGGTGGCTCCGTGGGCACTACGCTCTGGTTGCTGCTGCTGCTCCACACTGTGCTGCTGCCGGCGGCTATGCCACAACTGCTCCTGTTTGACGACGTGGCGCTTTCTTGCTCCAACCTGTCGTCCTCAGGAAAAGGCTCTGACACCCGTCACACACCCAACTGACACCAGCGAGAGAGAGAGACTCAACCTTAAAAGAACACACACACACACACACACACACACACACACACACACACACACACACACACACACACACACACACACACACACACACACACACACACACACACACACACACACACACACACACACACACAGTGAACTACTACTAAAGGAGCTTCAGACCACCGTACCTGACACCAGCGAGAGAGAGAGACTGAATGGTGAAGGTGCAGCCAGCTTAAATACTACAGGCCCAGGGCACACCCAGCACACCTGCATCAAATCACCCCATCACCGATCACTGCACACACCCACCATGTAAAAGCCACACCCACACACGTGCTCTACAAACTGGCTGATACAGCTCCACCCTGTTACATAAGTACTGTCTTCTTGCTTTGGTTTCACATTCTTTCTTGCATTCCTTTTGACAGAAGAAAGAGAAAATCATGTGCATTGTATCCTTTAAGTGTATTTGTGCAAGGTACCGTACATTAGCAGAGCATTCCTAATATATAATGGATTTTCTGAAAGAACTTACCAAAGGAACACCAAGTAGATTGTGTAGAAGACGTTCACACTGATAGATGCACCAGCAATGGCCCAGGGAAGGACTGCACTGTCAGGTTCAGAGTATTGTTCAAGGTCTGTCATGAGAAATAACATAATGTGTAATAATGCAATAATAACTTTATTCATATAGCGCTGAGTTACAAAGTGCTTCACAGGAGTAAAAGAAACAGCCGAAAGACAAGGATAAAGACAGAGCATGAATTAAAAAGATTTCCAGTCTGTAATAATTCGGTTATAACAATTTTTACACTTGAGGTCCTCTCTAAACAGAACAATGTACTTACACATCACTGTTACGTTAGCATGTACCGTCCGGGTCGTGTCCAGTTGTTGTACTGTGCAGACGTACGGTCCAGAATGTTCTACTGTCATGTTAGGCATGACCAGAGTGGCCTGTTCTGTACCGTTCTGCAGCTCAGCACCATTGGAGTAAAGTTTAGTCCATGTGACAAGAGATGGAGGGTAACTTTCAGCACTGCAGGTCAGATTCAGAGTGTCACCCTCCCTCACAGTGGTAGTCCCAGTGATTTCAGGTTTCTTCAGGTCTTTGAGACAAAACGACATTTAGAGAGAAAGGTCATTCAAATTCATCAAGATCATTTCTGATTGTTCTAAACTAGTTAGGGCCTGGGACACCCCTGGGTGCAAGATATTAGACAGGCAGAGGAATAGGCCACTAATTTAAGAAAAAATGTGTCATATTGGGGAGCGTCCAAGATCTCAGGAGAAATATATTTTATATATATATAAACAAAAACAAATATTCCAAGAAGTTATAATCACTTTTAGACTTTATCTCGAATAGAATAACTCAAGAAAATGTGCCTGCCAGCGCACAGAACAGATTTTGGTTTTCTCTTCAAAATATAATTCATGTACTTGTGAAAGACGCACTGCGCGCTCAGCAATGTGGCACAAAAATAACGCCATAGAAAACTGGATATTCAGAAAGGTATGGCATTGTGTTCCTGTGTTATAAACATTTATCATTCACGTTCTTGATGAATGCTCCAGCATTAGCAGGCAGCAGTGTCTCTTCTATTATGTTCGATTACCTTCTGAACAGTAATTCATTTAGTCATTTAAATGGTCAATGTTCCCCCTCAAGAAAAGTTGTTCTTTGATCTGAATATTTTATATTTCACATATTTCAACTTCTTTACTAAAAATAAAGGAAAGTCATTCTGTTAAACAAACTTATTGTAAGTAAAAGAGTAAATGTGAGAGAATGAAGTATTTGTGTTACTCACAGGTCACATTCAACGTCACCGTCTGCTCTGTGTTGATGTTTCCCCTGAAGCTCACCTTACAAGTCACCTCGGTGCCGTGATGTTCAGCTGAAGGGGTAAAGGTCAAAGTTGAGCTGTGTCTCTGTCTGCCAGATTTCAGATTCTTAGTCTTGAAAGTCGTGACGTTGCTGGTGATGTGAGAGGCGTTCTCTCCTGTTCCTCTCCATGTCCAGGTGATTTCAGGAGGAGATCCAGAGCAGCAACCCGGAGCAACGCAGGTCAGTGTGGTCTGCTGTCCGTCTGTCAGTGGACGAAACACCAACGTGGGTTTCTGGTTCAGAACTAATGGGAGAGCAAATAAACAGAGAATATCAGGATGAGTTCGTCTATGAGCGGCCGTGAATCTTCATTGGAAATTGGAATAATAAATTGTCTATTCTGTGAAACCTTTTAAAGGGGCAATAAGTGGAGTTGCACCAGAGACCGGTTCTATCAATGTTGTTGCAATATCTAATGTTGACTGATAAAAGTCACAGATCACTTGGTGCTACTTCAAGATTTTAAACACAGCAAAACATGTTAGTCCACAAATAGAAAACTACAATAATAAACATTGCTCGACATACAGTTGCCATAACGCTTCATACCGTTGACAGTGATAGTTGTTGGAGTGGAGAATGTAAATGCATCGTCCTCTTTTATTTCACTGCTACCAGTAACTCTGAATATATATGATCCAGAGTCCGACTCAGTGAGGTCATTGATGATGATGCTGCAGTTCGTCGGCGAGTTCTTCTCCAATAGTGCCACTCGTCCTTCAAAACCACTCAGAACATTTCTGTTATACTTGGAGTTGAATACGGCGTTAGAAGGACATCTAGTTTGGTGTAGATAATTTTTGCACCAAATTGAACCTGTGTGTTTGAAGGTGGAAGGAACAGTGACAGAGCACGGTATAACAGCACAGAGTCCAGCCTCTGCTGTTATGGTTTCTTCACTGAGGTTGATACAGAAACTTCCAGACTTACAGGTTTGTTGTCTTCCTCCCAGAAACGTACCTGTTAAATAAACCAAACATCTTAGATCGTCTCTTCTTTGTCTAACAATTATACATTAGGTGAAGACACATCAATCATCTAGTTACTAAGAGTTAGTACTTTACTGAGCGAGTAGATTACACTGCTACAAGTTGTCTTGTCGTTGTAAATGTTGTTTTCACCAAAAGTGTGATTGTTCAACACAGGAAGAGTATTTACAAGAGTATTTACTCTCTAAACTAACGTGTAATTAATGTTCATAAGACAGCAATAAATTTAGTCATTCACGCATGTCAGAGAGTGCAGACAATAACAAAACACATCATAATATAGAATATGAAGATTTGATGAGCTGAAATCTACCGACAACATGTAACTAGTCAGTAGGGCGAGACGATACGGTTCTGAATTCTATTGGTTAGCATGAGTACATGCATGCGGGCGGGGCTCAAAAATAAAATTTTTTTTATTAAAATATGATTGTAATTTCAATTAACTTTTTTTTATTATTATTATCAGTT
>JAXDDW010000468.1:0-5000 GCA_034670385.1 Hoplostethus mediterraneus | reverse complement strand
GTGGCGCGGCCGGTGTGTTTGCCTTGGCAGCGGTTCAGCATTCCACATTCCTCTGTGATATTCAGTACTGTGACCTCAGGAAACCCGCCCTGCAGAGGAGCTCTCTCTCTCTCTCTCTCTCTCTCTCTCTCTCTCTCTCTCTCACTTTCTCTGTCTTTCTCTCCCGCCACCTCTCAGCCTCTCCCTCTCTATCTGTCTCTCTCGCCCCCTCCCCGCCAATTCCCCTCCCACCCTCGCTATCTTTTTGCTCCGCCCTCTTTTCATATCTCAAATTGGGAAATCATCTCTCACCTCCTCCTCCTCCTCCTCCACCTCCTCCCCCCCCCCCCCTCTCCTGTCTCGTTATTCTCCCTCCTCGCCTCCTCCGTGCAAGTTTCTCCTCAACTTTGACAGAGGTCCCCTGACGATGCACCTTCCTCGGTCCTCCTGTCTGAACACGAGTCTCGCCGCCGTCGCTGTAAATTCACAACACTTCACACTGTCCCGTTCACTCCATGCATCACTCAGACACATAGTTCTCCTTTATTAGGAACTCCTTTTTTCCATCCGCAGTACAGCTAGAGGCCAGAGGGAGGTGTTCCTCTCTCTCGCTCTCTCTCTCTCTCTCTCTCTTTCTTTCGTTCTCTTTCTTTCGTTCTCAAGGCTTTCATCACGGCCATCGCAAAAATCTGTAAAGTGAAGATGCTTTCAAAAACAATGAAGACCAAATATATATTAAAGAAATGTCGTGTTAAGACTTCTGCACAGTGCTGTACAGATGATGAGATTAATGGACTGGTTTCCTGATCGCTCCCTGTAAGACTTTCCATCTTGATCTATGCCGGTAAACTCCTCCCCCGCTGACTCCCCCCCCCTTCTCGTCCGGGCCACGCCCACAGACCCAGAGAGCGAGTTCACCTGAGGTGACCCCACACCCTGGGCAAGGCGGTTCCTCCCCGCCTCGCCTCGCTCCTTCCTCCCTCTCTTAGCTCGGGCTGTAAACTACCGCACATACTTCAAACACATGGCCGCCACACCTGCCACCAAGAGGCGGGAGGCAGAGAGAGAGAGAGAGAGAGAGAGAGAGAGAGAGAGAGAGAGAGAGAGAGAGAGAGAGAGAGAGAGAGAGAAAGAAACGAGGCAAGAGAAAGAACTGTGAAGAAGAGATGCTGGTTTTAAACTGTAATGTGGTGAAGAAAGAGAAAGCAGTAACAAGGCATCTGCAGAAATGACTTCTTAGGAACTTTTTAATGCTCCTGGAAATTAACTTAAGACCAATTTAAAAACCAAAAAGAAGGAAACAAAGTTGGCCCAACCAGTCAAACACAGCAAATTAAAGTTCTGAAAATATAAATGGGCACTAAAGGAAAAAGGACAACTGGAAATGAACTGTTAAGGCACGTGAGATCCAAGTGTGTTTAGTCAAGCAAATACAACGAAAACCATGTTTTGCACATGATACTTTACATTTAGAGAATTTTAAGAACGCTTCAGACAAAGTTAAACAAAAAACGAAATGAAATACGGTGCGAAACAACTCGAAGAAGTCAAGACACTCGAGACAGACTTGAACGGGAGCTAAATTCCAAGAAGAGGCAGGCGGGGCAAGACGTGGAAGATAACCGGCGCCGACAATAACGAGGCCTCTCCGCGTTACAGCGATCCAGCGATCCACCGTGTGCGGCGAGCGCACCGCGGCTGACCCACATACGGGGGTGAGCCGAGGTCCCGGGCGGAACCGTATCCCTCCCCCGTCGCTCCGGCAACTTTCCGCTATCTCAAGTGGACCTTTATATGGCTTGATTGTGCAGCAGGAAAAAAAAACCCCGTAAACCACTGAAGTCGTAAATATAAACACAGGGAGGGAGAAGGAGCGTGACGGGAGGTGTTACCGATTTAGGAGGAAGTGTGTGTGTGTGTGTGTGTGTGTGTGTAAATGTGTGTGTTTGTGTATGCGCACTGTCTATATGGTATGAAGAACAGTTTTCCGGGAATATCAAAATGTGTGTGTGTTGCGTATTGAAATGAGCGGAGAGGGTGTGAGTGTGTGTGTGAGTGTGTCGGGGGGGGTGGGGGGGGGATAGGGGGTCCAAATGTGCATATGTGTATGTGTGTTTGCCGGGACTACGAGCGAGCACGTGTGTGTGTGTGTTTCGGATTATGAGCTTCACCCCTGGACCTCGAAATTAGATAGGGGATTAGCGGGACACATCCGCCACCTGGCATTTTAAGCCCCGCAATTACAACAACAACTTTTAATCAACAACAGCCTCGCATGTATCATATATACGGTGAGAGATCCCACCGGCTCGCTCGGCTCCATCCTCATCCTTCCTCCTCCTGCGAGGTCGTCGCCCGGCTGACCCCTCGACGACACTAACAGTCCCCGGGTGGAGGTGGATGCTAGTTTCTAGGCTGCTGTATTAACAGGGATCAGACTAGATTGGGAACCCTGTTAGCGCCGCAAACTAGGACAGGGATTTAGCATCCGGAGTGTCTTTTTACTTGGCGCTAGGCTAGCAGCTAGCATCTGAAGCACCGGGCGCTAGGCTAGCATCTGAGGCGCTTGCTGCTCGGCTAGGAGCTAGCATCCCTTTAGCACCTGTGCAAGGATACGGTTGACCATGGAGGACATGGAGCTAGACTAGGAGCACATGTTTTATTGATCCCATCGGTAAACCAAGCCCTCCTCTCCTCCACAGGGAGGTCAGAGGTCGGGGTCAGCTACCAGCACCCCCAGTGTCTTGCTCAAAGGCACGTCAGCAGGTTCGGGAAAATCTTATAAAATACTGCTTATAAAATATAACAGTGTCAGTAAAGCTTTCACCCCTTATTCCACATATAGAGAGTCTATGGCCTCCAAGTCTCCAGCTCTCCTGAGGTGGCCTTCACGGAGAGGGAGGAGGAGGAGGGAGGGAGGGAGCGGGGGGGGGGGGGGGGGGGGTCCCTGGAGAGCCTTGTGGTTAGGATGGTTACACCGTGCCAAAGAAATAAAAAGGGAGGGCAAGTAAACCCTACACAATTCCGCTCCATTTCATGGCCGGCGTGCGGTGGGGAGGAAGACACAGGAGGCTAGCAACCAAACTAAACACAAACAGCAGCCAGGCACCGGGAGAGGAAAAAAAACATGTTCTTTTTTCATGAACACCTCCAGTTAAACACACTAACGCACACATATACAAAAGTCCTCCTGTGTTCGAGAGGCGGTTCAGGCCACGGAGTGAGAGAATTAGCTGACATACCAAGTAGAAATGTGCATTGCCAATAAACAAGACTCACACACACGCAGTATGGTACATTTTCCCAAATCTTATTACATGTAATAAAAAAGAAATGGACTCTTTGAATTCCAAGGAAGTGCGACGCCGATAGCCTTGAAGAAAAGACGAAACTCCGAAAAGAGAGAAAAGTCATTTAACCCCCGAAGAGAACGAGAGAGCCAAAAATCTTACGAAAATAAAGGAGGGAACAAAGAGAAAAGCGAGCTCGCGCCGGATTTTCTCTTTATTAGCGAGCAGCATTTCCGTCCAAAACCGCAGATAGAGATCTACCACAAATAAGGACCAGATTTCTCTAATTGACCATCATGTTGCTTTTAAAGATGAAGTGCCACCTTGAATTACCACTGTTCTCTAAGAGGGCGAGAGAGAGAGAGAGAGAGAGACGATAAGACTGAAAAAAAAAAAGAGAGAAAAGGGGGGGGGGGGGGGGGAAGAGTGAGATGAACAGACAAAGCTAAACAGAGAATTTGAGAGCGAAAAGGGAGAGTCAAGGCGAGTGAGAGAGGGAGAGGGGAGATGAGGATAATTGCAGGAAAGGGGGCTCATTAGTCCGTCACTATCCCCCATCTACCCCCCAATTTCGGGCCAGGAGGGAGAGAGAGAGAGAGAGAGAGAGAGAGAGAGAGAGAGAGAGAGAGAGAGAGAGAGGAAAAAGAGAAACAAGAAAGGATGCAGCGACTCACAGCGCTCCGTCTCCTGTTTATGATTCGGGCCTCCAACTTTTTTCCTCCCTCCTCTGTTCAACTTTCTACCTCTGGCCTCTTTTTTTTTTTTTCCCTTCCTCCTCGCTGGCAGCGGCGAGCGCGCACACCGCCGCCGGCACCGTCACGGATCACACACCATATCTCCTTACACACCTCGCATGACGAATCCGCTGTCTCCCTGCCACAGGCTGCACTCACCGGGGGGGAGGAGGGGGGGGAGGAGGGGGGGAGGAGGAGGGCGCTGACTTTGTCCTCGCAAAAGAGGGGGAAAGTGAGTAAAGGATGTAAATGAAGAGATTGGATCATCGAGATAAATTGATCAAGACGTCGAGACACAAAAAAACCCAACCCCTTTAGAGATGTACTCTCTCACTCTCTCACTCTCTCACTCTCTCACTCTCTCACCCTGAAGCCCAGCTCAGTCAGTGGAGACCTACTGTACCGGTAATTGCCCCATCACCTATTATGGGTACTGACTCATAGCTTAAAGTCAATGTGTCTTCCCTCAGCACAGCCAACATCTGGAACCAGGATGTAGTGGAGTTTAGTTCGGCTCCATTACAGAGAAGCACGTTCACCCTTTTGTTTTTTTATACCTCAACAGCATTTTGTGCTGATAATATGAAAAAAGCAGATTGTGCACTTTATTTCCGTAACGACGCCAAATGCTCTCTTCAGCCAGGCGAAGGCCGAGTTACATAACTGAACAATAGACGCGTGTATGCGTGTCCACCGTACCGCTGGTTTGGGTTTCTGTGTGTGTCGTTGCACTATGGCATAGAAAGCTGCTTCCTGTGGCGATGGAGGCAGAAGAGCCTATAGGAAACATGAAACCCCGCCTACCTCTTCTCGGCGCTATTGGCCGCGTTCACAACATGCGCTCTGCAAAGAAAAGGTTGAACTCTTCGCAAAAAAAAAAAAAAAAACGTCCTCAACTTTTCTCGCTCTCCGTGAATTAATTATTAAAAAAGTGTAGTTTGAAAAAAAAAAAATGAATAACGAAAATGGACCCTTTTAGGGTGGGTTGAAGACATGT